>CM077196.1:24640326-24895326 GCA_039654625.1 Rhinogobio ventralis
GACAGTGAGGCAGACGGGCACAGGGGGCGTTCTAGGGGAGTCTTTGCCACGTTTGGAAGAGTTTTTGGCAGTGGGAGTTTGTGGGGATGGAGGGGTACCTGGACCCCTTTTGGGTTCATCAGGCCGCAGGGAACGCACTGGTGGAGGGACAGTAAGAACAGCGGAAGGGGAAGCAGGGGAAGTCAGGGTGTTACTCTCGCTGGGACGAGAAGCAAATGGAAGGAGCATTGGGGCGGGTTTGGAGGCGGTGGGTGGAGCAATTGCTGTGGGTGTGCTTCCGGGAGAAGTGAAAGTAGGAACGTCTGAAGCTTGTGAGACAGGAGTGGGAGATGGAGAGGGTGCAGAAGATGACAGAATGGGGGACTTGACCTCGCTTTCTTCCATTGAGAAAGAAACCGTCTTGCGTCGTTTCTTGAGTGGGGGGAGGAGGAGGATAGGGGAAGAAGGCCGGGGATATGGAGAAGATGGAGGCACAGCTGGAGTCGTTTTCTCTGCTTCTGTTAGTAAAAGAAAGAATTAAGTCAACACAAAACTTAACAGTTATGAAAATAAAAATCAGGAGTTTTAAACTCAAAGGGATAGTGCACCAAAAAATGAAAATTCTATCATCATTTACTCACTTCTCATGTCATTCCAAACCTGTATGAACTTGAATACAAAAGAAGATATTTTGAAAAATGTTGTTAACGGTTCCCAACATTCTTCAAAATATCTTGTGTTCAGAAGAAAGAAAGCCATAAAGATATGGAATGACATCAGGGTGAATAAATGCTGACAGAATTTCTTCTCTCTTAAATTCCCTAAAAAGCAATTTTTTTTTTGTTTTGAAAAAGTGAACTGACCATTTTTGACCTCTGCAGCAGTAACTGATGATTGGTTAATGCTGGCTTTGTCCCTGTAAAAAACAGACATAAGTCATGTCAACTTATCTGTCCCCCGACACAATAGCGTTGCGCAATATACCATACTAGAAAAGTATTGTGACACTCTGCTATTAAAAACGGTACGATATGACATTTTATTAGTACTGGTACTTTAAGAATGACAGCACACTAATAAGAGCAGTATTTCTTAATTTGTGTCGATGTGTGACAGTGAGTACGAGCTCTGCTTCCACTGTTACATTCACTAAACAATGGAAGCAGAACAGTCAAATATATTCATGCAGAGCATGACGAAGAAAGCAAAAAAAACATGCATGCATGAGAAAATAAAGAGCAGCACGGACACCTTCTAGACAGCAAGCGATCGCGACTTCAGTTCTCCATCGCAGATTATATGGTTTGAATCAGGGATGTCACGATACCAAAATTTCAGTAGTCAGTACCAATACCATTAAAATTATTTATGGTTCTTGGTACCAATTTCGGTACCAATTTCGGTACCACAGCAAAATCTGTTGGAACTATTTTACTATTTTATTTAACCATTTGAAAAAAAACGGGTTGCCGTGAAGACCTTTGAGTTTCTGTGTGTTTATGATATGACGATAGATTTCTAAAATGAAACGGTAAATGCTCATGAAGTGATCAGAGTGGCTTTCGAGTCGAGGTTCATGTGTTTGTGTACTCATATTGTGACAAGGCAGAGGATAAAATTCCTTCAAATAGAGACGCGGAAAGCTGCGTCACTAGTATATTCGGCTACAGTCTGGAGCCCTGCCCTTAAATAACCACAAAAGCGACTGAAAGCAGCTGTCTATTAGTGGGTACCATATATACTCGGTACTTACTGGTCCTACAGAAATGCTGGTATCTTCACATTTTCTAAATTTCAGTACCTACTTGGTACCAAAGTACCGGTATTTGTGACATCCCTAGTTTGAATGGTCAAAAATATGTAAAAATGCATGTCCTGGCGAGTATTCACGTAAACACAGTTGTGTATGTCTTTAGTTAATGTATACAGTACAGTAAGAAATCGGTTATGTTCCAATGAATTGGATCCATGCAGGTCTTAAATGGCTGGACCTAATATTCTGTGTAATTAATGTTAATCAAACAACAAAAGAAAATAGAAAAAAAAAAAAAAAAAAAATCACCCCATGCTTAACTGAATAACTTTAATATATTTATTATTTATAAAGTGAAGAATATGCAGAGTTTTTTTTTTTACATTTGATTATTTAATTTCTTTCTTGAATGCTACTGTTAAATAGACCTAAAGTAGTTGAAAAAAAGCACTGTTTATTTTAGTTGTCTCTTTATTGTATTTGTCATTGTTTGTACATTTAAAATTAAATTAAATTACTCGTATCATGTATTTATTGTTATTTTTATTTTTTTTAAATAAAGAGGTGGAAATGGTCAAAAAGCAAGTTTTCAGTTTAATAAAAAAAAAAAAAATATATATATATATATATATCAAATATATATGTCATTATTAAATAACTTTTACTGATTTAGTTTTTTTGCCGTGGTATCGATTCAGTATCGGTATCGAGGTTTTTTAGTCTGGTATCGCATCGAAGTCATAATTTTGGTTTCGTGACAACACTACGACACAACACTCTTCATTGTATCAGTTCTCATAGAGGGAAGTACCTTTCATCCTTTTCTGTGTCCATAGCTATGCTGTCCATTGTAGACTCGTCCATTGTATCCAATGACTCGCTCTCTGCAGCTTGCTCACCTTCCTCTTCATCTTCCTCATCGGAGGAAGAAGACGATGCCGAGGAGGATGATGATGAGCTCTCAGAAGAAGAGGAAGAAATGCTCTCGTCATCACTGTCTGCACTAAAGGCTTCATCTGAGAAAAATGAGCAAGAGAGAAAACAGTTGGAAACCAAAAAACATGGATCTACAAGACATGATCAGATATACATATAAAAGCCTAATAATGTCATAATAATAGAGCCCAAATGAATGAGCACAATACGAAAGAAAAACAAGGCGGCTTCATACCTTCTGACTCATCCACTTTGTCACTGTCTTCATCCTCCTCCTAAACATAAAACAGTCACTAGTTACAATAAATGACAATAACATGTCTGAACTCATCTGCTGGGAATTGTGCGAATTCCTCCACAGCACTTAAAGAAAAGAAGAAATGCTGCCATCTAGCCATTATTCAATGAAAAAACAACAAAGTAGAACAGAATATATTCTGCTAAATTCTTTTATATTTAAAAGAAAAAGTTTACAATGGCATTACTTTCAGTAAAAAGCCAAATAACTATTGACCTAGATAGCATTTTTGTCTTCACAGGCATCCCACAATGTATAGGTGACAAACTATATGGGAGAAAAAAATTATTCACATCAAAAATTGAAAACATGATAAATACATAAATAAATATTGATCTGTCAGTCATAAACAGTTAGGTATTCAAATATGTACATTTGGAAATATTTCCAGAGATTAACCTAATTGTCATGTATGTTATGCATTTCTATGTAAAAAAAAAATCGAAAATACAGTATATAATAAAAATATTACCATTATGATATTCAATTTGTTGTTGTTTTTTTAATTCAGAAAAGATGAATTGCTCAAATTTATAAGGTTGTTCAGATACATTGGTTAATGGTCCATTTAGAACAGATTTGTTATTGTTTATTAAAAATAGTTTTTGTTAACTAAAATAAATCTGAAAATAAAATATAAATATTAACTTATGGAAATGTTGCCTTGGTAACCATCTAAAAAAAAATTTTTTTGTCACAAGCTACAAAAACTGAAGCCAAATAGAAACATAAAAAAACCTAACAAAAAAATACAAAAGCACATAACAAAACTACTAAAGATAAAATGAAACCTGAAAATGTAAAAATAAAAGCTAATTCAAAAATAATAATAAATACTATAATAATTTTTCAATTATACTAAAATAACATTGATTTAAAATGATTCACCAGGTGATCAAAAGTCAGTAAATTGACTATATGAGCACATCAGCTCTGCCACATTTGCAGACCAGTTCAAGTGAAGAGGAGCATTTATGTTTAAATGTGAAAGCCTAAATTGAATCTGTTCATCATATAAAGTGATTGTCTCTCTTCAGAAGACTTGGATTAAGCCGCTCAATTCATATGGATAGATTCTGTTCTGATCTTCTGGGTCATGGACAGCAGGAAAAACACAATGCTAAAAACAAATAAAATGCAACTAACCACATAATTGTACATACACTCACCTAAAGGATTATTAGGGACACCTGTTCAATTTCTCAATAATGCAATTATCTAATCAACCAATCACATGGCAGTTGCTTCAATGCATTTAGGGGTGTGGTCCTGGTCAAGACAAGACAACTGCTGTGCGCTTGCCTAAAGGCACACATAATGAGCCTCTGCGGTTCTCTCGTGCAGGCCACGTGAGAGGCATTCCTTGCATGATGCTCGAGTTGTAATGGAACGTTATAAACCAGCCCGTGCTCACTACTACACACAAAAAGGACAGATTTAATGACATACAAACCAACCTTCTCAGAGGAGGAACCATCTGATGTTTCTTCTCCCTCGCTGTCCAGGTCGTATGGCTTACGCGCCTTGGCTCTGCTCCTCCTCCTGGCTGCTCCTCTGTCTGCCACACGCCTCTCCTCTGTTCTTCCTGCAGCAGTGTCTGCAGATTTCCCCTGATAGGAGTCTGAGAGAGAAAGAGAGTACATACATACACATTATATATAATTATATATATATATATATATATATATATATATATATATATATATATATATATATATATATATATATATATATATATATATATATATATATATATATATATATATATATATATGAGAGGTTATATAGTACAATTACATAAATGTCAGAAAGAGAATTTCTGAGAGTTGATGCAAGCGCTAAAACAACATGAGAAACATACCCTCATCTTCCTCATCCGGTGGAGTGGAAGGCCTGGCTCTCTTCAGGTCATCACCCTCGACAAGCTCCTGAGGCTCCTTTCTCTTAACCTAAAGAACACATTCCTCCTTAGTAACATCATTATAGGAATATTTCAAATAATGGTAATGAAGTGTGCCATTCAAAACCATTCAATTATATTAAGTATGCACGATATCAGCTTAAGTCAGGATGTATTGAATGTTGTCTCCTTGTCTAAGTGGTCCACTACTCCGTCTCAAGAGCCGTTTGAGTACGACTAATTTATAGCACACCTTTAAGCTACGTTTTTTTTCTTTTAGGGTGAAAATTAGGGTGTACACTACAGTCTCTGGGCTCACAATGTCCTGGACAATAACATTTTAACAATTCAGAAAAGATGAATCACTGTCTGGCCAACAGAGATTTTGCTATAGACATAAAGGCTAGTATTATGGTTTTTTTGATCAGTATATATGTGGTTTGCTTTTGTGATTGATAAAGCATTTGGACCTGGAAACAGTGATGCGTGATGTCAAGACTTAACAACCGGATATTGGCAGCTGAATTGTATCTGCCAATAAATGTGACATTTTCAAATGTTTGGTATTACTTCAATAACCCAACAAGTAAAACATTACTTTATTTATTTAAACTAATAAATTATACCCAAATTATCATGGGACAACACATTATGAATTATTCATAATAATTGACATAAATTAGCCGTAGTTTTTCTTTCACATGTATTGGCGGTCATTTGTTTTGTCTGGATATATTCATTAATTTTAACGTAGTGATTACATTGAGGGTAAGGACTGCTTCAAGACCAATTTAAAAAGTTCCATTTCATGGCCACTAGGGAGCGTAATTTGATAAATGTCAGATGTATGTGAATGTAAGAGACAGAGGAAAAGTAGTTTAATTTTTAGATGTTTAAGAGGTGGTAAGGTAAAGTCAGGCACCTTAAAAGAAGGCAAGCGCAAGGCTCCCCGCAGGGAGAAACCCTCCATGCCTCCACTTTTGGCCCAGTCTACCAGAGACATAAGTGGTTCCCGAGGTCGGTTGCTGGTCTTCTCATCCTTCTTGTCTTCCTCGCGCACCACCGCAACTCCCCGCATGGCTGTCTGGAATGGCTGTGCAAACAAGAGCAAGAGGTGGCATGGTTGAGAAACACTGAAGGTCATTCAAAACAAATAAGAAGAAAACTCTCTGATGTTACCTTAGCCTTCCTTTCCTTGCGGTCCCACCACTCGTCAAAGGTGCCAAAGGCAACGTTCTCCACCATCTTGCGGTTCAGGTCCCTCTGCATGATGTTCTTCATTTCCTCAATCAAAGCTGCCAGTACCTGCTGCACTACAGCCTCACAGGGGTTGTGGCCCATTATGGCCATCTGGTCACCTGCCGCTCCGTAAATCTCTCCATCCACACCAGGCACTGTGCCAAAGCCAGGTGGAGGATAGTGGGAAGGAAACTGCTGAGGTGGTAGGTGAGGAGGCCAGGGGCTGTGGGGAGGCGGGATGGCATGATGATGTGGAAGCTGGGCGGCGTGAGGGTCCGGGTAGGCGTACGGTAAGTGAGGAGGGATGTAGCGGTGGTCCTGGTCATAGTGGGAGGCAACATTCCCATCTTGGTCCATGTATGGGTGGTGTGGGTGGTGCGTAGGTGCATGTGGAGGGGGAATTGAATGGAGGTGATATGACGGGGGATATTCAGAGGCGGGCGGGACTTCTCCAGGGGGTGCCGTACTGCTGTTGGAGGAGGCCATTCGCATCTGGTGGAGACGACTGAGCATGTGTGTCTGCATCTGGAATGACATGGGCACTCCGCCACAGTACTGGCTCATGAGCTCCATGGAGCTGGCATAGTCGTACATGTGGTGTGGCAGCGGAGGAGGGTACTCAGGGTGCAGCTCCATGTGAGGAAGCGGAGGGGGTATGCCAGGTGGCGGAGGTGGCTGCAGGGAGAAGCCGGGCAGAGGTGGGGGAGGCAGGTGGGGAGGGTAAGACGGGATGGGCGGAGGTGGCATGGTGGCGCTGAAGTGCTGGCTAGTGTCAGGAGCGGGGCTTGCAGAGGGGTCTGGAGTTTGGGAGGGGAGGGCAGATTGCGAAGAGGTGGCTGGTGAAGAGGACGAAGAGGCAGCGGGATGGGGTGTTGCTGTGGTGATGGTGTTGTCATCTTCATCAGATATTTCCATATCCTCCCCAGAAGAGTGAGGAGATGGCTGAGGGGAAGAGATTGTGAAGATTACAGTTTAAACACTGTGTGGGAAGGGGACATTTTCAAGCTTAAATCAAATGTAGTGGTGCACCGAACTAAGAAATAATACTCAGACACAGTACAAAAGAACATGCCAGAGTTAACCAGAGCATAATAAAAGAGCAAAAGCATGTCAGTTTCACTTCTGTTAGCTTACTGGTTCATTTACATTATGTCAGAATTACTATTGTTTTTAAGGTTCTAAAAACAAAATGTCACTGCTTCAACAGTTACAATGATAGTTCAACAAAAATGAAAATTCATTATTTACTCACGGTTATGTTATTCTAAACCCATTAGACTTTTGTTAATTGGAACACAAATTAAGGTATTTTTAAAGATCAACCATAGATCAAACAAGTACGTCTGAGCTTCCTTTTAGAGATCTACGTATATGTGCACGTCTGTGCACTTATGTTTAAATGTGAAAGCCTAAATTGAATCTGTTCATCATATAAAGTGATTGTCTCTCTTCAGAAGACTTGGATTAAGCCGCTCAATTCATATGGATAGATTCTGTTCTGATCTTCTGGGTCATGGACAGCAGGAAAAACACAATGCTAAAAGCAAATAAAATGTAACTAACCACATAATTGTACATACACTCACCTAAAGGATTATTAGGAACACCGGTTCAATTTCTCAATAATGCAATTATCTAATCAACCAATCACATGGCAGTTGCTTCAATGCATTTAGGGGTGTGGTCCTGGTCAAGACAATATCCTGAACTCCAAACTGAATGTCAGAATGGGAAAGAAAGGTGATTTAAGCAATTTTGAGCGTGGCATGGTTGTTGGTGCCAGACGGGCCGGTCTGAGTATTTCACAATCTGCTCAGTTACTGGGATTTTCACGCACAACCATTTCTAGAGTTTACAAAGAATGGTGTGAAGAGGGAAAAACATCCAGTGGCAGTCCTGTGCGGCAGTCCTGTGGGTGAAAATGCCTTGTTGATGCTAGAGGTCAGAGGAGAATGGGCCGACTGATTCAAGCTGATAGAAGAGCAACTTTGACTGAAATAACCACTTGTTACAACCAAGGTATGCAGCAAAGCATTTGTGAAGCCACAACACGCACAACCTTGAGGTGGATGGGCTACAACAGCAGAAGACCCCACCGGGTACCACTCATCTCCACTACAAATAGGAAAAAGAGGCTACAATTTGCACGAGCTCACCAAAATTGGACAGTTGAAGACTGGAAAAATGTTGCCTGGTCTGATGAGTCTCGATTTCTGTTGAGACATTCAGATGGTAGAGTCAGAATTTGGCGTAAACAGAATGAGAACATGGATCCATCATGCCTTGTTACCACTGTGCAGGCTGGTGGTGGTGGTGGTGTAATGGTGTGGGGGATGTTTTCTGGGCACACTTTAGGCCCCTTAGTGCCAATTGGGCATCGTTTAAATGCCACAGCCTACCTGAGCATTGTTTCTGACCATGTCCATCCCTTTATGACCACCATGTACCCATCCTCTGATGGCTACTTCCAGCAGGATAATGCACCATGTCACAAAGCTCGAATCATTTCAAATTGGTTTCTTGAACATGACAATGAGTTCACTGTACTAAAATGGCCCCCACAGTCACCAGATCTCAACCCAATAGAGCATCTTTGGGATGTGGTGGAACGGGAGCTTCGTGCCCTGGATGTGCATCCCACAAATCTCCATCAACTGCAAGATGCTATCCTATCAATATGGGCCAACATTTCTAAAGAATGCTTTCAGCACCTTGTTGAATCAATGCCACGTAGAATTAAGGCAGTTCTGAAGGCGAAAGGGGGTCAAACACAGTTTTAGTATGGTGTTCCTAATAATCCTTTAGGTGAGTGTAGATAGTAGGGGTGAAACAGTTCTCTGTTTAAAAAGAAATATATATTGAACCGCACGGTTCTCCACCCACGGTGTGCACTCATCTAAAGCACGAACACGGCGCATCATTCTCTTTTAAGTCTTGCGCTTGAACAAAAAAATATGTCAACATGCCCGTCTTGGCGAGTACACTAGCAAACATAGTAGGTTGTCTTAAGTAAAATGTAAACAGCTAGGTTCATCTTTGATTACCCCTTCAGAGTCGGTCAGAAATCTTGGAGTAATCTTTGTTGACCAGCTGTCCTTCAAAGACCACATTTCAAAGACAGCTCGGTCATGCAGGAAGATCAGAACGTTCCTTACAGAGCATGCAACACAGCTACTTGTCCAAGCCCTGGTCATTTCTAGGCATGACTACTGCAATGCGCTTCTGGCTGGACTTCCATCGTGTGCAACCAAAACGCTTCAAATGATTCAGAATGCAGCGGCACGTCTTGTCTTCAACGAGCCAAAAAGGGCCCATGTCACACCTCTCTTCTCTATGAACTGGCTACCACTCGCTGCCCGCATTAAGTTCAAGGCTTTGACGCTTGCTTATGGATCCACCACAAGCTCAGCACCCGCATACTTTGACTCGCTCCTACGAGTCTACACCCCCACCAGAAGCCTCCGCTCAGCTAAGGAGCAGCGGCTTGTGTTACCATCCCAGAGAGGCATGAAATCCCTCTCCAGAACTTTTTCATTCACTGTTCCCGGCTGGTGGAACGATCTTCCCACCTCCATCCGGATGGCAGAATCACTGACATCATTCAAAAGACAGCTAAAAACCCATCTCTTCCGTGAGCACTTAATCTTATAATAAAAAAATTCTAATTCTTTTTCCTCTATCCTTCTCTACACCCTCCCTATTCCAGCTTAGGCTACTCTGAGCAATGTCCAAAACTTAGTATTTAAGGCACTTTTTGCGTTTCTTCGCCTCTTCATAACGGATCACTTCCTGTACTCCTCAGTTGTAAGTCGCTTTGGATAAAAGCGTCTGCCAAATGCATAAATGTAAAATGTAAATGTAAACAGTCGAAAAAAACATGTGTAACAGTATGTACTGGATCTGTGCATTATGTCTAAAAGGGAAAGAAGCCTATTCATGCTGTCTGTGTTTTTAATGTTACTCAAACAACAAATGACAAAGAAATCACTCACTGCTCTTAATGATTAATCTTTATTTAATTTATACAGTAAAAAATTTTATATGCAATGTTACTTTATTCAATTTCTGTACCTGAAAAACATGAAAAGCACTGTTTATTAGGGCCCGAGCACTGATGGTGTGAGGACCCTATTGGAATTGCTCAGCCTATTATTATTATTCTTCTCCCAAATGAATCGCATTTTTGATGGCCTAAACATGCTCGAAAACTCATGAAACTTAGCACACGCATCAAAAGTGGTGAAAATGTACATCTGATATGGGTTTCAGAATTAGGCATGGCAAAATGGCTCGATAGCGCCACCTACAACATTTCAATGAAGTGCCCCTCCCGCTACATTTCACGTACAAGTATGAAATTCGGTAGACACGTGTAACAGCCCAATACCTACGAAATCTAAAAAACCAACAGGAAGTGAGATATTTTGAATTTTCTTTGCAAAATTGTTGCAAATTTTGCCATTTCCAGACAAGATACTTGAACAAACTCCTCTTAGAGATTGTATCAGATCAACATCATATGTTTTGCCATAAAACAGGAAGTTGTTGTAACTCGGCATACAATGTCCGATCTGCCCCAAACTTCACATGTATTATTATAGTCCTGACCTGACGACATCTACACGCCAATATTCAGTTACAGTCTTAGCGCCACCTACTGGCAACAGGAAATGGCATGTTTTACACAGTGATTAACTCCTTACAGTGATTTAACCAGATCATCATCATATTTGGTCAGTCTAATCTAAAGGTCTTTGCAACGTTAAATTGTGAAGATCTTGAGTTTTCGCTGAAGGGCGTGTCCCTGGCGGCCTGACAAAATCTGATGTTTCGCCATGACACAGAAAGCTGTTGTAAGTCAGGCATACAATGTCCGATCTGCCCCAAACTTCACATGTTTGATAAGAGTCTGGCCTGAAGACATCTACATATGAGTTTCAGAATTAGGCATGGCAAAATTGCTCGATAGCGCCACCTACAACATTTCAACGAAGTGCCCCTCCCACTACGTTTCACGTACAGGTATGAAATTCGGTAGACACATGTAACAGCCCATTACCTACAAAAAAGTCTGCAAAATCTGATAATCAACAGGAAGTGAGATATTTTGAATTTTCTTTGCAAATTTTGCCATTTCCAGACATTGTACTTTAACAAACTCCTCTTAGAGATTGTATCAGATCAACATCATATTTGCAGAGTCTAATCTAAAGGCCTTTGCGACGTTAAATTGCGAAGATCTTGAGTTTTCCCTTAAGGGCGTGTCCGTGGTGGCCTCACAAAGTTCGATGTTTCGCCATAAAACAGGAGGTTGTTGTAACTCGGGCATACAATGTCCGATCTGGCCCAAACTTCACATGTATTATTAAAGTTCTGGCCTGAAGACATCTACATGCCAATATTCAGTTAAAGTCATAGCACCACCTACTGGCAACAGGAAATGCCATGTTTTACAATGCGATGAGTATCCTCATTGAGATTTAACCAGAACAACATCATGTTTGGTCAGTCTAATCTTAAGGCCTTTGTGATGTTAAATTGTGAAGATCTTGAGTTTTTGCTGAAGGGCATGTCCGTGGCGGCCTGTCAAAGTCTGATGTTTTGCCATGACACAGGAAGCTGTTGTAAGTCAGGCATACAATGTCCAATATGTCCAAAACTTCACGTTTGATAAGAGTCCTGTCCTGAAGACATCTACATGCCAATATTAGTTAGTCATAGCGCCACCTGCTGGCAACAGGAAATGGCATGCTTTACACTGTAATTCCCTCCCAGAAACACATTTAAATATGTCGTCAAGTCCCAAACATACTAGAAACACATTCAATCAAGCAAAACACGGCTAAGTGCTAATGTACGCGTTTTACGCCACGAAACAGAAAGTTGTTTAACTCAGGTGTACAATATCCGATTTGCACCAAACTTCACGTTTGATAATAGTCCTGGCCTGAAGACATCTACATGCCAATATTCGGTTATAGTCAAGGCGCCACCTGCTGGCAGCAGGAAGTGTGGCGCATTGAAGTGACTTTGCCATATTTCTCCTATATTTACCCACTTAAATGCATGTCGCCCACTATTCGCTGTTTTCCTGAGGCCAACGGGGGGGCCTCAGGAACCTTGAACATAGCACATACCGAACCGTACCGAAACCATGACCCTAAAACTGTGATACAAACCGAAACATGAATAATTTGAACCATTCCACCCCTGATAGATAGAAAAGCAAAATAGAAAGAAAAGAGAATTATTCCTGTATCTTCTGTTGCTGTTGTCAAAGGCTGTATGACAAATGAAATAAAAATAATTAAAAATTCAAACTAGGGATGCTCATATTGACCGTTCAACCGTTAACCGAAAGTAAGAATTTTGACCGATTAATACTATCAGTTAAATGGTTTAAAGGGTATTTTTTTGCTGTATGGTTAAAGGAAAATATACTATATTTGTTAACTCACAGGGCGCGTCGACACGCACAACCACACGTGCCTATTCCCGGGGCATCAGTGCCATCTGAAAGGGTGTTTTCTGCCGCGGGTCTGTCAACTGTCAACAGGATGCGCTCCAGACTAACCCCTCATCACGTAGACATTATACTTTAAAAAAATAATAAAAACCAGTCAAGCTGTGGATTGAGGTAGGCCTGATATTTTTATTTGACAAAAAAAAATTAGTCTGACGGAAAAAAACTATTCCGGTTCTTCAAAGCTTCAAACGGATTCAGTGTATTTTCGTTTTGTCACCGCAATTTGTTAATTATTTAGGTGAAAAATATTTAGTGTAGGCCTATTTATTTTATGCTTTTTATTTATATTATTTTATTCAGTTTTTCTCTGTTGTCAGAAACACTGCAGGTGCGTGAAAATGTGATAATGTGTGAACCCATGTTCTGTTGTTGTTGAGCTGTTCTGTATGCTGCTGTTTACACGGTAAAATAAACTTGTGAAAAAAAATCTAATTTTTAACAGGTCACAGACACTTGTCAATTATATTTTTATTTAATGCCAACTCAATATTATAATCTTATCAGTTAACGGTTAATATTCGGATAATGAGCGGCAGTTGTCGGTCGGGAAAATTAAACGAAATGAGCATCCCTAACTCAAACAGTATTTTGGCCTCTGGAGATAAAATGACTATTATAAAATGTAGCCCAGTGTTTAGCTAGTAAACCACATATCTATTTTTATGAATTTACAAAAGTACCTATTTTGCTGTTCAGCCTTTGTCAACTTATTGTTTGGAAACTCCAACCAGTTGAGATCCACATCTCAATATATTTAATTCTACCTGGTGCACATCCTTAGTTTAATGTACGGACTCAAAACTTTCATTCTATTAAAAAAAAAAAGAAAAGCTCATAGATCCATTATCCATCCAAACATAACTGGGGGGGACTCACCTGTGCCTCTCCATTGTATGTGGGTGGAGTATGTGGAGCCCTGTGTGTTTCAGATGTTGTGTGCTCCTCCTGGGGTGGCGGCATTTGGCCCTGAAGAGACTCAGACACTAAACCGTGCATAGCAGGAGTGGATGAGGCCACCTCTGGAGGTGTTTTCCTGCCTTCACCCACTCCACCACCTTGCCTCTTGCTCCTGCTGCGACGTCCATCTTTCTCTCCTCTCCTCCTCTGTTGGCCTCCCTCCGTCTCTCCTTGTCTCTTGTGACTAGGCCTTTCTCCATTCTCCTCTCTGAGTTTGTTTCCTCCATCTGTGTTCTCATCTGTTTTTCCTCTCTCTCTGTCCTCCTTCTCATCGTCCTCATCATCTGAGGCAAGAAAGGAAAACTTGGCCTTTTGTTCCTTCAGCAACATCTCAATACGCGAGTCCAAGCTGCTGCTGTGGTGCATGAACGGCAGGCTCTCATTAGTGGAGTCTGGCTCCGGGGAGGAGTCACGTTGTGGAGGAGGAGGAGAGAGGGATGCTGTGGAAGAGGGGAGGTGGTGAGGCAGAGAAGTTGAAGACGGGGAAGTGGAGGACGACGGGATGGAGGCGTGTGAAGGCGAGGAGGTCGGAGGCGTCCGAGGTGGATGGGGCGGCGTGCTGGGATGGCGTTTAGGTTTGGTCCACTGTTCTTCTCGGGTGGGACTGTCCTGTCCGAAATCAAGAGAGCCGAGGGTTTCGGCCACAGCGGCTGCGATGACGGAGGCCGGCGGGAGGGGAGGAGGTGGAGGCGGTGGCGCCAGGGGAGTGTGGTGAGAATGAGCACGGTAGTCATTGTCCATACTACCTCCCATTCCAAAACCCCTCTCACTGGCACCTTGCTGAGGATGGAAGGCAGGCGAGGGTTCTAGCCTGGAGGAGGAAGGTGTGTCATAGGGGGACAGGTCTTTAGACGACGAGTATCCTCCATAAGAGGAGGTGGCAGAGGGAGGGGAGAGGCTGTTGGATGAGTGGTGGCTGGAGTTCGAGTGGCCTCCGTAACGCGGATCAGAGCTGTTAAAGTCTCCTTCTCTGTCACGCTCCCATTCACGGTCTCTGCTACTTCTCCGCCGACTCGACCCACCTCCACCGCTGCTGTGGTGGTTGTGGGAGTGATGGTGGTTCCGATGCCTTCCATGATCTCCTGAGCGGGAGCCTGAACTGTCCCGCCTGTACCCCCTGCCATCCCTGTCCTCCCGCCGGTCAGCATGATGCGAGTGGTGCGAATGGTAGGATTTGGAAGTGGATGAGGAGTTTGTATCCTGTTGATAGTGGTAAGAGGAACGTCGGGAGCTTATCCCACCTCCATAGCGCCCTCCTGAGTCTCTCTCCCGATCCCTGTCTCTGTGACCCCTTTCTCTGTCTCTCTCTCTGTCAGACAGAGGAGATGGCTCAAACTGAGGCCCTGGAGGTGGCATGGGTGGATGTAGAGGCATGTGCATCCCTGAACCTCCAACATTGGGATACGGATAGGGAGGTTCATTAGGTCTGAAAGGTGCAGATGGAGGATATCCCGGCCGACCCCTGTGGAACACAGAGGGTTCTTGTGGAGGAGGAGCATGTAGGTCATCATGAAAGCGAGGGGGCTTGAATCCTGATGATGAGGAGACCGCTGAAGAGGAGCAGGAAGAAGATGGAAGCATATCCTGCTGGGGATAACTTTGAGTGCTGCTATAGCCACCATGCCTTAAAGAAAAAAAAAGAGGGGATTTTTTTTTTTCAAATTGCTAAAGCTTAACCAAGTAACAATTCGTTTTAATATGAATTAGGAACCAACCTGCCCACAGAGTAGCCCGAGTCCTGGGAGAAAGGGGTCCCAGAGCGAGGGGTGTAAGGGGTGCCCCCGCCCTGTGAAGAAGCAGAGGAACCTGGCGTATAAGGTCCCCCCATTGAGGACGGAGGGGTGTCTAGGCGTTGGTCTCCAAACCCAGTGTCCACAGAACAGGGAGTGGTGCTGCCAGAGTTGAGAGGTGCAGCAGGAGCTGCCATCTGATCTGTGGAGAGCCTCCTTCGGATATCAGACGACTAATAAAATAAAAGAAATAACAGCATTTAGAGAAGATAAAAAATAAAAATTTGTGATGCACATTATCGATTTTTAAATGTATTGGTTGATATTGTATATATTTTTACATTTATGCTATTTGCTGTCATTTAACACTCAAAATCTAAAGTCTAAATAAAATAGATACAATTTTAAAATAAAATAAAATATATTAAAATAAATTCATCTCAATTATTCTCAAAATGATATTATTTCATACTGTACTTGTTTGTGGTGTTTTACTTTTAATTTATGTTATGTGATCAAATGTTAGGGCTAAGTAGGAAATGTATACTTTTACTCAGCACAGATGCATTCAATTGATCAAAAGTGACAAAAGACATTTATAATGTTACAAAAGATTTCTATTTCAAATAAATGCTGTTCTTTTGAACTTTCTATACAAAAGAATCCAGAAAAAAAGAGGAAAGAATCACAGGCTCCACAAAAATCTCAAGCATCACAACCGTTTTCAAATACAGTTTTAAAATGAATAGTTTTAAAATACAAAACAGTTGTTTTTAATTAATATTTCATAATATTACTGTTTTTACCGTACTTTAGATCAGATAAATGCAACCTTGACGAGCATAAGACTTCTTTCAAAAACACCAAATGTTTGAACAGTTGAGCAATTAAACAGTTTAGAATTTTAATATTAGATATTTAACGGTTATTGGCCATGGAAATAATAATCAGCTGGATCATCCATACTTAATATTGGTGCACTCCTAATAACAATAGAGTATAGTCAGCTTTACAGGACCCACAGTTAGATCAAATATGAGGCCCTGAATTGACAATAAAAACTGCATTGAGCCAAATCAGGACAAAAAAACATTTTATAAACTATATGACTAATAAAATCTATAATTATCATTATTATTACAAGGCTACATAATTGATCCTTTCAGAGAAACATTATTACAAGCAATCCACAACGTCTACAGAGAGGTGAGGGAAATGTATAATATGGTTATTGAGCTTCATAATGTTTGTACACTGTAGAAAAACATATTGGAAAAAATGGCCAATTGATATTAAGTTTCAAGAGCCCCAAGAGTCTCAACGCCAGCAGCCACTGAAGAAGCAATCTCTCCTATCTTCTACAGAAACAGTTTTCATCTGCACTGTATTTGGAAAATCTCAAGAATGCACTGTGAGAGGCTTGATAGCTCTTTGTCTTTTATACATTTTGTGGTCCACCCGCAACCATATTTGAGAGACTGTAATATGTAGAATAAACTACAAGCCAACTCATTCCAATGAAGGCCATTGCACTTCAAGGAACAAGCTAATACACTTTGCCTGGTAATCACACACAGTGGCATCATGTATGGGAAAGCAAAGCATTCTTTCCAGAGTAGCTGAGCTAAGGTTTGTTTGTGTACTCACCGTATCTGGCTGTGTTGGGGCTGGAGGCTGAAATTTCTCTGTGAGAGCTTTGCCTCCAGTCGGCACTGTCTGAGGAGTGTATGAGCCACTCACTATTAAGTCATAGTACTTCATCCTCTGTTGGCCTAGAACAACATGCACACAATTTACATTCAACTATAGACTGGTGCATTTATTTCATCATGCAATGTTTGACTTTCCCACTGTTTCATATTTTCAAGAAATGACAAGATGGCAGGATATAAACAAGCATTATTCTAAAATGTGTTTTGACATTTCTTTGCAAGTAGGAATGCACACATATTACAATTTTATGTAAATACATGCATAATAAATAACAAAACAAAAATCAAACATTTCAAATGCTACAAATAAATTATTTTCTGAGATCAGATTCTGAGGTCACCTTTTTGTGGTCATTCTTTACCCTGTCAAAACGTTCCCAGACTTTGGATTTTCTGCCCGACATATTACCGCATGGACCAGCCGTGTTAACAATCTGCAACTGCATGACTTCGCCAATTCCTTGGAGTTTTTTTTCTGCGACTACCCGACTAATTAAAATTTAGTCAACCAAACCAAGCCAGAATTAAATATCCAATATTGATTGATACCAATACGTAATAAAAAAAAATCGAATATCACCTGATAACCAGTATATATTGCATCAATATATATTGGCAAGAGACAACACATTGTTTTACTAAAAGTTTTTCAAATCTAAAATGACACTTATTCAGCTCAAACTTGCATATTTTATACTAAATTAATGCTTGTCAAATAATATGTAAATAGTCCAGACTATTTTCCTCTTAGAAGAATTTTCAACAACTCGATTTAAACAAACAGAAACCTAATTAGTACAATGTAATAAGCCTACTTCAGTCTTTTACATTTTAGTAAGCAAAATATATGCACAACCGTTCAAAAGATTATAAAATATAATTATAATTTAAAATAACTATTTCCTATTCTTATATATTTAAATATATAATTTAATCCTAAAATGGCAAAGCTGAATTTACAGCAATTTTCATTACTCCAGTCTTCAGTGTCACATCATCCTTTAGAAATCATTCTAATATGCTGATTTGCTGCTCAATAAACATTTATTATTATTAATGCTGAAAACATTCAGGCTGCTTAATATTTCCGGTCTTACGGACCCCAAACTTTTGAACAGTAGTGTATATAGAAAGTACTTCAGAATATTAATGATCAAAAACAATAATTTAAAGAGAGAGACGCACCTTTGATATCCAGCTGGACATGGACAATGTTTCCCATGACAGAAGTATTGTGCAGGTGTTTGACAGTGTCTTTGGCCCCTCTAGTGCTGGTGAAGAGGACACGGGCCAAGCCCAAGTGCTTCCGGGTCTTGGGATGAAACAGAATCTCCATTTCCTCAACCTCACCAAACTTGGCGCACATCTCCGCCAGGAATGGCTCCTTGATGTTATCATTCAACCTTGCAAACGTCACTTCCTTAAGTGGTATAGGGCCTACGTAATACTCATCCAGCTATGATTAAAAAAAAAAGGAAATTAAGTAATGTGTTAGCATGTAGAATACAAAAAGAGACAAGTACAAAGAGCTCACCAGAAAAGCAGCATGATAAATTGAAATGATAAAAAGAGAAGCATACCTTAAATTTAGGCACTGGCAGCGACAGCTCTGTGTGTCTAGACCAGATTCTGCGGGGTCTTGGATCACGCAAGTCCCCCACAGGTGAGAATCCTGAATCCTAAATACAAGTAGAACACAGTCCTTACATAATCAAATATCCATACACAAATTGTAAAAAAAAAAAAATCTATATATATATATATAATTTTTTTTTTTTTTTTTAACAAGCCAGTTCATAGTGAGAATTCGAGGCTGACTCCTTGCTCTGTTTGTGGGTTAGAAGTATGCATGTCCATACCGGTACACTAAAGTGAATCCCATCATATCTGTAGATTTTCTGAGCAACCCGTCGGAGAGCGGGGTCTTGTACAAGCTTATAGCTCTTCCATTGCAGACTGAGATTTCGCTGAGTGTCCGCCCCACTGTCCGGATCCATGCTATCACTGCAGAGACAGAGAGGAGACTAAGATGTTTTGCAGATGCTCACAGCACTCAATGACTCATGTTTAAGTCGCAATAAGAAAAGCTTTTCATTTACTTCACCAGGCAACCAATCTGACAGTGTCCACATGCAGAACAGCCACTAACACTATAATCTTTAAGACCTGACAGTGTAAAAGCATTAGAATAATAGCAAACAATGGAAAAAAGCAACATATTATGCAGCTCCACATGAAGTTTTCACTTTCTTTATAAAAACAAACAAAAAGAGGTCTCTATTTAGGTAACTATAATTTGTTGTCACCTCTCTATTAATATATTGACTAATATTTTGTTGTTAACCTGACAAGCTGATCTAACATCTCTTGTATTTGAGTTAAAATGTCACATTTATAATATATACAAGTGTAAAAAATAAAAACACGACTCACTGCTGCCTATTAGGGAGTAATAGACAAGTATCACTGCAGTTATAATGTAATATGCTTTCTCTGACATATCGACTAGCAACAACAACAAGCTAACATAATAAACACTGAAGCTGCTAGCTGTTCACAGCGCGAGCTAGATAAAGTTCAACTTCAAAATGATGTGTCAGGGCAAACGCCAATTACTTCTAGCAAACGAATCTACACAAATTCCCGATACTAAAATGAAAGATTCCTACACGGTATGCCAAAAGACTCACACAACGGAGCGCGCGTCTTGAGGAGGTTTGCCCGCTTCGACAGCCGCTAGCTCGCTACAGCTAGGCCTGTATCGGACGGGGAAAAACAGACAATCCTTAGTTAAAATCTAGCTCCGTTTTAATGTGTGCACCCTAAATCTGATATAAAACGGTGTCGCTTGTATTCCGGTGCAATATCGATGCGGCACAAGTCTTTATATTTTGCCTGAAAATGAAATGTACTAAAAAGAATAACATAATACAGTAAGCGGCCATCGCGTAACTAACCTGAGAGCCTCGCCTGCTCGCCATCAGTCACTAGAAATATTAGCCGTTGCATTGGCACTCGCACTTTCCACATAATTCACGACTATGTGCCTTTGCTATGCATAATGTATTAAATAATGATAAAATAGATTGTGGCTATATGTTTTCACAAAAAAAAAAGTAAATTTGTAATATACATTAACATGATGCTATTTTCTGCTTTTACTTTTCTTCGATAAGCTTAAAATAATTTTGCCCGTTATAGCGTAACTTTTTTGTGGCGAATCTGCATTTTCCGTTTCATTTTACGCATAGATTTTACGTCATCGAAGTATGAACTTGATATAGGTGCGTGTACTTAAAGGCAGAGATGTGGGGCTCGAGTCACATGATGAAGTCGCAAATTTTAGGACTTGAGACTTGCTTGACAAATATTAATAAAAGACTTGACTTGACATTCATGACTTGAGACCTGACACGGACTTACAATAACTCGTCTTTTGTTTAATAAATACCTGTTTTTGAACGCACCGCAACCTAACCACGTGACGCAGCAGGCAAGCAGAGAGAGCTAACGTAAGAGCATTGACAGTCGTGATGGAACGTGCTACGCCAAGAACAATTAAATTCGGGTAAATTACCAGGATTATGTGAATTTCAAGTTTCCATGGTAATCAGTCACTCACGGGTCATGGCACGCCCATGCTCGCACCCGCGTTGTATCCATCATTTTCATACAAGAGGTCGCGATGAGTTCAAAGCGGTAAAAAAACTAACGTTACCCACTACGAAAACGTCAAGCACTGTAAGTTGACATGTGGTATCCGATTTGTGTTGCACAATTATTAATAACTGCCTATTTCTCTTGTTGAATAATTAGCAAGACGCCTAGCTGTGAGCGTTTCGGCAGCGTAAATTAGCGTTTTGTGTGTGATATACGGAATATCCGCGGAAGTGTTACTAGTATCTCATTTAACAGATAGTTTGTTTCTGTATCGTTTCTATATAAAAATGTCGATACAGTGTAAAGTATTTGCTCTGGCTCTTGTTTTCAATCATTTTGCTCCGTTTTTATGCTTCTTGTTGTCATCTGTTGACATTGTACAAGCAAAATGTGGCGGTTGGTTAATGTTGTATTTGTCCCGCCCCTCCTCCACTGCGATTGGGCGGCTGGGATAAACGTCACTCCATCATTTCTGTGTGTTCTACATTTGACAAATTATGTAACAAAAAGTAATTTTTAGAGTCTCCCGTTGATTGAATTGATAAAAAATAAATAAATCCCCCCAACACTGCACATAAACATTATTAAAGTGAGTAATATTACATTTGTTTAAAAAATTACATTGTTATGTTAGACTTTTTCTCATGCTAACATACAACCAGTATCATTCCAATTTTTTTTGTTTGTTCGTAGAGCTAGCAAATGTCAACCACCACATCACATCACATTTTTTTTTATTTCAGCAAACGTCATTTGGGGTCAAAAAGACCCAGATAGCTTACATAAATGGCATATTAATCCAATTAAGTAAAAATATATATGATTAAAAATATAACCGTCAATTAGACAAAAGGTCAGGAAAAAACTGGTATAACACTTGACATTCTGTCCCCCTCACTTTTGAAATGATGGCTATGCCCCTGTTTGGACATGTTAAGAGTTGATAAAAATCAATAATCCAAGGCACTCGGATATTATGGAAAAAATATAAAAAGCCTTTATTTCATCATGGCTTTAATATGATAAAAACAGGTGAAAATTACTGCACACCTACATGTTGCGGTTAATGAGCCTTTGTCAGGGTGGGAGCAACAAACACAATCTGAGTTCTCTTAAGTTAATTAATCTTATAACAATCACCTGGTCACGCTGTACAGAAGCAGGAGAGAGAAAATTCAAATAATACAAAAAGAATGTATCTCACCCAATATATTGGCCTAATTTCAGTTACATTTACATTTTATGTAGTTTTAATTTTTATAAATTTTTTATTTTTATTTTGATTGTATTAACAACTCAGTTGTACACTTACCTAAAGGATTATTAGGAACACCATACTAATACTGTGTTTGACCCCCTTTCGCCTTCAGAACTGCCTTAATTCTACGTGGCATTGATTCAACAAGGTGCTGAAAGCATTCTTTAGAAATGTTGGCCCATATTGATAGGATAGCATCTTGCAGTTGATGGAGATTTGTGGGATGCACATCCAGGGCACGAAGCTCCCGTTCCACCACATCCCAAAGATGCTCTATTGGGTTGAGATCTGGTGACTGTGGGGGCCATTTTAGTACAGTGAACCAATTTGAAATGATACGAGCTTTGTGACATGGTGCATTATCCTGCTGGAAGTAGCCATCAGAGGATGGGTACATGGTGGTCATAAAGGGATGGACATGGTCAGAAACAATGCTCAGGTAGGCCGTGGCATTTAAACGATGCCCAATTGGCACTAAGGGGCCTAAAGTGTGCCAAGAAAACATCCCCACACCATTACACCACCACCACCAGCCTGCACAGTGGTAACAATGCATGATGGATCCATGTTCTCATTCTGTTTACGCCAAATTCTGACTCTACCATCTGAATGTCTCAAAAGAAATCGAGACTCATCAGACCAGGCAACATTTTTCCAGTCTTCAACTGTCCAATTTTAGTGAGCTTGTGCAAATTGTAGCCTCTTTTTCCTATTTGTGATGGAGATGAGTGGTACCCGGTGGGGTCTTCTGCTGTTGTAGCCCATCTGCCTCAAGGCTGTGCGTGTTGTGGCTTTACAAATGCTTTGATGCATACCTCGGTTGTAACGAGTGGTTATTTCAGTCAAAGTTGCTCTTCTATCAGCTTGAATCAGTCGGCCCATTCTCCTCTGACCTCTAGCATCAACAAGGCATTTTCGCCCACTGGATGTTTTTCCCTTTTCACACCATTCTTTGTAAACTCTAGAAATGGTTGTGCGTGAAAATCCCAGTAACTGAGCAGATTGTGAAATACTCAGACCGGCCCGTCTGGCACCAACAACCATGCCACGCTCAAAATTGCTTAAATCACCTTTCTTTCCCATTCTGACATTCAGTTTGGAGTTCAGGAGATTGTCTTGACCAGGACCACACCCCTAAATGCATTGAAGCAACTGCCATGTGATTGGTTGATTACATAATTGCATTAATGAGAAATTTAACAGGTGTTCCTAATAATCCTTTAGGTGAGTGTATATGGACACCTTTTGAGTAGAAATGCATATTGCATATTTTTTGTTGCAAATAAAACTCCCATAGTCCATAACTACTGTAGTTTTATCTTATTTTAATATATAAATTCAGTTAAATTATCAAACATTTGTATGACTTGCCAGTGACTTGCTTGACTCAAGCTACGACTTGACTTTAATTGCTTGACTTGCTTGATTCTCACAAAAATGACTTAAATGACAAAAAGACTTGGACTTGCTTGAGACTTGAAGTTTAAGACTTGAGACTTGTGACTTGCACATGTTTGACTTACGCCTACATCTATATAAAGGATTCTTTTTTTACATGGTGTAAGAACAATCGCACAAGTTCTTAAAAATGTTTACTTTAATAAATAGTGTAAAACCAACAAATAGAAGTAGAAGTAGGGTGCAGATGATAAATTATGAGCTACGCGCAAAAATGTGTGACCTCACAAATACTAAAACTGAGATTTTTTTAGAGACAAATGAACGGCAAAATAATATACATTAATGAAATAATTAAACTGTAGTTTATATTTCTAAATAAATATTAAAGTCGCACAAAACAAGGCAGAGAAAGAAATCTTTTTGTGCTACATAAAGTTGCTCTGTACAATCCTTTTTGTACTTGCATGCACAGATACAGAGAGAAAATACTTCACGTTCACTACATACTTCACCTTTTTAGTCATTATTATTATTATTTTTTATTCTTACTCATTCTGTTTGCAAGTTCAGAAACCACTACACGTTAATGAACAGCAGGTGGTGCTGCAACAATCTTAAAGGTTATTTACATACAATTAATGATATCGGTTTGTTTTTTGTTGTTGTTTTTTAAATGGGGGTATTTTGCACTATTATTAGTGGGACATAAGGTAGTAAATATAATGGTAGACAAGTGTAATTTTTTTCCTCTTACCTCAGTTACCTGTGCTTAAGGGAACAATTTTCCCCACACCAATGGTCACATCAATCTAAGGAGTTGGATGTCTGATAGTTCAAACATCACCAAGAGCTGTTGTGTTTTTAATGTTAATATAGTTTTGATTCATTTCTATTCCAGTTTGTTATTTTAATACATCAAGTTGAACTAAATGAAAATGTTACTTTGGTAACTAGCTGAAATTTATTTTTAAAATGATTTATTTCAAAGTGCTTGGAAATGAAATGAAAAAGAGATAATAAAGTAATGCCACATCACAATTTAATATTTTTCAAACATTTTTTAATTTTAAACCACAAAAAAGTTAAAGAAATAATATTTAATAAATTGCACAAATATTACTACTGTGACCTAAGCACCAACAAGTTCATAGAGGAAACAAATATTAATAATTAACAATATGGAGGGAATAGTACAAAAAAAATTATATTACCAGAACAAAAAGACTTATTTTAACAACATAAGTGTTGAAGTGTAGCGAATACTGGTCCCACACGGAATTAAAAGTCTTATTTGGACAAAAGAGAATTTCCCATTAGTAAGGTCGGTCTCTGCGGTCATGCCTGTGATCACCCCTGAAAAACACAAAACAAAGGCACTGAAATACATTTGTCACTGGAATAGTGTATATTGAAAATCAGTTTTCTACCAATTGACATTTTAAGATGTGCAACAGTGTGAATCATTAGAACATTCACCTTGAGTCCATCTTGCCAGCTCCGAATCCTCCCCGGTCACCACCTCTCCCTCCTCTGAAGCTCCCTCGATCACCACCACGACCGCGGAAACCACCTCGATCGAAACTGCCTCTGCCCCTGTCTCCACCAAAAGCACCTACAAAAATTGGTGCATTTAAGCAGCAATCCGCGATCTCAGATCAATAAGTCAGATGCTACAAAATCTAGTTTATTTTCACAGGAAAGTTCCTCTTTACCTCCCATCGGTGACATTCCTCCTCCACTTCCTTCCGGTTTGGGAGCTTTGCACTGATTACACTCATTTCGCCACGAGAAGTTCAAATTCCCACATGTTCTGCATACGCACAAGGGAAAAGCACAGAAAATATGAATTTGTCAAGTCAAGTGAAATGTATTCATATAGCGCCTTTCTCAATACAAATAGTTTCAAATCAGCCTTACAGAAAATCATGATCTTAACGTTTATTAACTATACGCTTAACGTAGCAGTATTGGACATACTTTTATATCCAATTTTAAATAAAGAGCTGCATGATAATATTTACATTTTGCTACAAAATAATCTGTTAAAAGTAAATGCAAACCAACACTTACGGATTTGAACATTTCCAGTCTCCTGCTCTTTGCTGGCCGCCACCGCCATTGCCATTGCCATTGCCATTGCCATTGCCACCACCGCCATTGCCATTGCCATTGTTACCTGGGAAACCACCACCTCTGCCTCCCCCAAATCCCCCACGGCCCATTGGCCCTGCAAGAAGAGAGAGAAAACCCATGTCAGGAAAACAAAACAGAGACTAAAAGGGAAGGAGAAAACCTAAAATACCTCCTCGCCCACGACCACCTCTCATGCTGCCACCGCCACGTCCAAATTCAGCTCTGCGAGTGGCGAAGGACACCTTGATTGGATTTCCATTAAAATCCTTACCTAAGGATAAAAGAAGAATGTGACTTAGACTGGACAGACGTCCAGAAACTCCAGCCTTGTTTTAGAAGGAAGGCACTTGTGTGGTCTCTTTTCAACATACCATCAAACCAATCAATGGCTGCTTTTGCTGAAGGGGGGTCATCAAAAGAAACCGTAGCCTCCCCTTTAAGCTTCCCTGTCTCTCTGTCTGTATATAGATTTATCATGGGTAATCCGGTCTTCTTATTGATCTGTGTGAGAAAAAGTTATCAAGACAAGGAGAACTATGTAAAGATAGCTCCTGCACAATGGCAGTTTTTTTTCTCCTTGCTTTTCCACCTTGATGATGCCAATCTGTTTGAAGAAGTCTGCGACTGAGTCCACAGTATAGTTGTCTCCAAGCCCTTGCACAAAGATGGTGTTGTTGTCAGAGTTATCCTGCTCCTGCACTGTAACAAAAATCAGAAATTTATAATAAGGCTTGAAAATTGTCTAATAACGCACGTAGTTGGAGTAAGCAGTTGCCGTATACTTACTATTTGGCCCACCAGCTCCATGATCCCTGGGCCCTTTGAAGTGAAAGGAACAGGTATTAATATTACACACGTACACAAACACACAATTTACAAACACGTATTACTCATTCTTAATCCTTTGACTTTTCTTTATGGGGTCATGTACATCTGTACAATCAATTATAATTTATCCTCCAGATACAGAAAACAGGACCTGATGGAAATCTGTAGCAGCATATTTGACTAAATGAGAGTACCAAGCACCAACCAACACTATCTGAACATTGTTTCTTATCAACACGTTTTAAAGATTGACGAAACTGGCCAACATTTAAATAAGTCCTAGGACTGAAGTGGGAGATTCTTTCCTACCATACCAATAGCTGTAGCTTGATTTATCCTTGTACGCAAACCAAAATACATGTTGGACAACTTCATGTACTGGCTTTTATATCACAAATCTCTCATTTTCTGGAAAGCTGTAAACCATGCAATAACCATCTGATTCAAACCCCTGCAAAACCATCCAAACATACTTTTACAGTCTGCTTTGCAAAGTTTTTTTTTTTAATTGTTGTTGTTGGTTTATTGTCATCTCATTGGTTGCATGTATTTGCTCAATTGTAAAACATGCATAGCTAATAAGGACAACGTTTAACTGAATACCACTTTGCAACCAGTCACATATCATTCACCTTTTATTGAGAACTCAGTAACTCCATTAGCACTGAACACCAGAGCAATCTGTGACATTACGACCCATACATCAATGACAATATGTTCATAGGCCATGTGATAAGATTCTCATTCTCCATCCCACAAAAGATGATTTCCAAACAGCCAAAATGTCAGACACTCTGTCGTGTCATTGCTTTTGAGTACATCTATCTCATTGGATTTACCCAGGATAAGCAACCATTTTCAAAATTTATACAACCGCAAGTAATTTAGATAACCATTAGAATAGTTACCAACACCACTGATATTTTAAAGGGATTACGTTGATCAATGATGAGCCATAATATTACACATTTTACTAGTCTAAATCAAAAGAATAATATTGAAACCCAAATTATGTACTTTCAAGTATTAGGAAATATGGCCATGACTCACTGTATTAGACAGACGTTCCTCAACCCTAAAGTGTAACAGCCTTTAAGATCACCTTTAAGTTCACAATTCATCATCTTTAGCAAAATTCCTTCTAAATGAAACCCATGACCAGTTATACTGGATCTGGCTTCATATCAAATTGTATTTGAGCTAGCCAGATAAGCAAGTCTCGACCCCTTGTTATACCTTTAGATGCCATTTGAGGTAGTTACCAGTTAGAAACAATGTAGTGAACACAAGCATGTTGGTTTCCGGCTGGTGCTGACATTCCGGCTGGTGCTGACAAACTATTATGAACATGATATTCATATTTCAAACTGTGTGACACATTGCGAAAATGATGTGTAATTTTAACTCTTTGCATCTCCAGGCCTCCATTCCTGTTGCTTTAAATAACTTTTTCATGTACTTTTTTGTGTGTAGAATTATTCCATCAGGACCTTCATCAGACCAGTACAATCCTAAAACCACCTGACAAATGGATTTGAACAACCTCCAGAATCCAGCTTTTTGCCACTTGAAACCTTTTTGAAAAGCAAAAGTGCTCAGAGTATAAAATGGGTGCTCCAAAAAGTGAAAAAAAAAAAAAAAAAGTAATCTTTACAGTAAATTCCAATAACATTTAAAGAAAAATGAACCAAAAATGAAAACCAGTAACAGGTACAGGATTTTTTTTATTTTAGTTTGATGAATATTTTGAATATTCAACATTCTCCCAGACATTTTAAGACATGCCTTCCCATACTGTACAGCCAATAAAGGTATGTGCATATCACTTACTGTCCAACCACTACAAAACAATACTGCCACAGTAGGTACAAGCATTGAAGATGAAGTCTTTTTTGACTTTATTGCACATCAGCTAGAGCATGGTGCCAGAGTCACAGGATTGATTCCCAGGAGGCACATGCTGATAAACAATGTAACCTTGAATGCATTGTAAACTGCTTTTTGATTAGTGTCTGATAAATGCATACATGTAAAAAATAAATAATAATAATAAAAATAAAAAATCTATTTGGAGTCGCATGCTTTTGTACTATCAGATATATCAGGCCAAACTAACATGCATCAGCAACCATTTTGTTCCTTTTCAGTGTCAGCTAAATAGATTCTACTTAATTTAAAATTCCAGATTTCCAATTCCAGTAATCCGACTGTGAAAACCCATCTAAAATCACTTAAAAAACAAAAAAAAATGTTTATATATATATATATATATATATATATATATATATATATATATATATATATAAACATTTTAACTCTGAAAATGACTCTAAATCACTTTGTATACCTTCTTGTTTGTGTAGCGACACTAATAAGAAAAAAATATTTGCTGAAACATTGCACTTACAGGGATAGTACACCAAAAAATTCAAATTCTCTAATGTCTTCTTTTGTGTTCCACAGAGGACAAAGTCATTTAGATTTGGAACGACATGAGATGACAGAATTTAAATTTTTAGGTGAATGATCCCTTTAAGGTCTTTTACTATAACGGTTTACAGATAACTTTGTTTTTCTACCTTAACCATGCATAATGAGACAGCTGTTGCTATATGTATTAAAGCGTAGTTGTATACCACACACACCAAGTGGTTATCGCATTTCAGTGTGTTTTTTTTTTATATATAACGCAGATTTCTTTGTGGCATGACCAGATACCCACTCCTCCCTCTTAGACCAGGCTCTCTTTAAACCCCTGAAGTTCCTTGTTTGAAGAGTTTGTCACTTACCACCAAACTTATTGAATCCTCCACGATCGCCCATTCTGACGGAGAAGGAGAGAGAAGCGAGACGAATTGAAGGTTGATGAGGGTGGTGCCCCATTTCACTCTTGAGGCTGGAAAGGCCTCACCCATCGCCATCATCCTTTCTACAAGTTCCCCATTGCCCCCTTTCTTTTCTGCTCCCTCTCACTAGGTTCATCTTTCCTCATAACCCATAAAGGAATTTTGGAAACCCATTTCTTCCCCAAGTCATGCAGGCCCTCTATAATAACCATTTGGCCTATTTTGCCATATATCTTTTACCATGCAGTTTTGCAGTGCATCTGTGAACTCAATCTTTTTCACCAAATCAATTATTTTCTTTTATCAGATCGAAGGTACATCTTTAGCCCAGGACCTTCACCCATTATTTACCAAACAGTATCCATGTTCTGTTACTTTGGACAGAAACTGCATTCACTGCATTCACTTTTGCATTTAAATTAATAGACATAACTGATGTGACACTCTCCCCCTTTTGGATTAATCCAGCGGTTCCACACTGTTTTAGGATCCTTTTAAGATTCGAAAGGATCTCTAAACTTTTTTATTATTATTATTATTTATAATCACACATTCCTCATTTATTCTTGACTAATCTTCACTTCCCCAGTTGTCTAGAGCCTGTGTTTCTGTTCTATCTTCTTCAAAAGGAAAAGCCTAATTCGCTGAACCTTGTAGAAAACAGCCTAGGAGGAGATTTAAAGATTCATTAAAGCATTGCAACACACAATAATCCTGTAGGAGAGGATGGAGAAGGTTTAGAGAACAGGTGAGATCATAGCCAGATGGCATTTATCATCGGGATTTATCAATTGCTGCTTTAAATAAATATGTTAAAGTAACATTTTAACCTTAACCTGCCTGTTATAGGGTTTATTGTTTTGGGGGGTTTGGTCGTTTCTTGAAACAGATGCACCGATACTTTATTTTTTGGCCGATACCTGTGATACGCTGACATTTTTCAAGTACATTTGAAATGGAGGTTTGAGAATTGAATGTTTAAAATCTTTCTCAACTGTTAACTTAGCTGATCACCAGGGCATCTGGGAGGAAATAGAGCAGAAGCAGAGACAAGCAAAAGTTTTAGCACTCTCTCACTCATGTCCTCACTTTCAAGTAGCATTTATTCCCCCCATTAAAACATCCGACTGCATGAATCCACTCCAATGAGTCAAACACCTCAACGTTACTTGTGAAATTCTACGAAAGCATCAATACAGTCATTCACAATATGCTGCATGTTAAAGTTTAAAGGTATTAGAACATTGTATCCAACCTGAATACTAGTATCGGTGCATCCCTACTGCAAACTAAAACATAAAAGCATTACTGAAAAAATGGGAAATCATAATCAAAACAATGTACTAACCTAACACTATAGGTAAACAAAACATCAAAAAAAAACTACAATACAATGAATTATAATAATAGTAAACTCCTGGTCACAATGTGCAATGTGAATGTGTGAAGGAAAACGTGATGTGATGCACTCCCATAGACAACTAGTAAAATTATCAACTTATTGCCACAGGACAGGACACATCCAAACCCATAATCATTTTTTTGTTTTTCACCGGTAAGTCAACGATTAAGGGATTCTTTTTTTTAAAAACCTGGTCACTCATTGCAACTTCTGAGTAGTTTTGTTCAGTTTTATGTGAACCTTTGGTTGGTTCCATTTTGTGAAGGGTGTAGACATGGAAATATTAAGCACACTGGCACCAACTTATCATCATGCATCATTTTAGGTAAATACATGAATAAGAGGATCACCAATAAATCATACACCAGACCATTCTGGCTCCTAATTGGACAAATGTTCTGTATTCAGTTTCACTTATTGTCCATATTACTGTTTTAAGTAGACCATAACTTTACACCCCAAATCAAAACACTTCATCTGTAGTTAACCGAGGTCTAGGCCACCATTTACTTTCAGCCCAGCCAGTCGATATGGTGTAACACCTTTGGCTCTATGTTAACCTTTTACCTGAAGGTGTTACTTTTTCCCTAAATGACACACTGATGCATACATGTGGACTTTATGTGGTAAAGGAGATGGAAGAAATGCGTGATATGAATGCTTGCTTACCCCATTCCTCCTCTGCCACGGGGTCCTCCACGACCACCTCTGTCAAACCCACTCGCTCCTCGACCTCCAAAGCCACCTCCACCCCCGCGGCCACGCCCACCTCTACCATCCTGGCTATATCCGCCATCCTGACCACCATAGCCTCTTCCTCCTCCACCACTACCACTCAATGGTGGGGAATCCTGGTTGTAACCTAGAATTGAAATACAATACATTGAAATGGAAATACATTACATGCCTACCTTAAACATTAAATCCCTGCATTGTAATTGTTTTTTTAAATAACTTTTTCAGTCGAGATGTACAACACGTTGACAGCATATAGGTTATTGACCAGTATTAGGGCCTATTTACACCTGGTTGCTCATGAATTTTCTCAGATCAGATAGCTACCCGATCGTGAAAAGACCAGGTGTAAATGCCCATTGAAATGCATTTGACACGGATTTAAACCACTTCAGGAGGTGGTTTGAGACGCAATCCAGACGAAACTGAATAAGTGTAAATGCATCTACATGCATTTTACTCCTCTCAAAAAAATAAACGTGCATATACCGCGGGAATTGAAGATCGGATTTATATTCGTTTTGCGGAGACACATTTATGTGGCCAAATGTAAATGGAAGAGTTTAAACAAAATGGATAGCTATACATTCAGTAAAAATGCAAAAGTGACCAGGTGTAAACATGCTCCTAGATATTAAATTTTGCATTCTCTTTTCCTCTATTTTTACATTTAGATTACCTTGGCCATCATCTAAAGACTAGAATACACTACACGACATTTGCCAAGATTTTTGCCCCGATTTACAGTCTGGATGGGCCTACACTTGTCACCGAAAGTCAGAGCCAGTCTGCAGATTTAAATTGACAGATTTCACAGAAAATCATATAGTGCATGATGGGTACACCCTCAGTGTACTCAGGGCACAGAGATTTTCTAGTTTCAGACTAAGATTTTATCCAATCAGAGAATATCACAAATTTATCCATTTTAGAACTAGAGACTGAACAGCTTTATTTTTATTTAATTTAATTTTGTTTTATATTACCAAGATTGCTATATAGCAAATCAAATCAAACTTCTATATGATGACTTGCTGAATTAATCTCTCAAGCTCACCTCCCTGTCCATACTGATTTTGTTGGCCATAGTTTTGAGGTGGAGGGGAGCTGTAATTGGGAGATTGGTTGTAAGGCCCTCCTCCATGCTGAGAGGACTGGTGTTGGCCCCCGCTACCCCCGTATCCACTACTCTGTCCTCCGCTGCTCCCATATCCTCCAGACTGACCCCCACTGCCACCATAACCACCCCCACCCTGCTGCTGCTGCTGACCGTAGCCAGACGACTGGGAGCTGTTGCCATAGTTACTGAAACACAAAATAGGTTTAACATATCTAATCAATAATGCCACATTCTGGAAATACAATTAAAAAAATATAACTAAAAAATATATACTAAAACTAGATTTTAGACAAGATTCACCATTAAAATCTCACCCAGAGGCAGATGAAGTAGCAGACTGATGCTGGTTATAGCCAGAGTAAGAAGACTGCTGGTTGTAGCCTCCACTCTGAGCTGGTGGAGACTGGCTGCTGCTGTTGTTGTAGCCTCCAGAGCTGTATGTCTGACTGGACTGATTATAGCCCTGAGAGGGGGCCTGAGACCCATATCCTCCTTAAAAAAAAAAAGAAGAAGATAAAGTTGGTGTGAAACGGAAGTTGCGAAAGTCTTTTATTGCCTATTGTGATGTTTATATCTCAGTGAAATGACTTCTTGAACAAGAAAAAATCTAGGACAGGATTTGATTTTGTCCAGCGAAATTGATTGGATCATTGTGATTTGCTACTGCTGTGATCTCATGTGAATGACAGGTTGTCCCGCCTTTGTGCCAGTAAACACATCAGTGTTGCCAAGTCCGTGGTTTTGCTGCGGGTTGTTTTTTTAGTGAACCTTTTTTTGTGAACGGATAAATCATTTATATTAAAAAACTGCAATATCCCCCCAAAAAAGATAGAATTATTTTGATTTCATGTTGACTTTAACTATATGGACCTATACACATTTGCAGTATAATACCTGACTGGGACTGTCCATAATTGGAGCCGTATCCACTCTGATTATAAGGAGCAGAGCTGCTCTCTGAGTTTTGGCTATATCCTCCTAAACTCTGCTGGCTGTAACTTTGGCCAGGGGGTTGACTGTAACTCTGGTTGGACTGTCCTCCATAACCGCCATAACTGGGCACAACACAATGAATTCATTATTTTAATGATAAATGTGAGAAATCAGTCAATATTATGATAACACTTTGGAAAGGATGCATTGAACTTACCCATGGCTTGAGGTTTGAGCATAATCTAAAGGGAAAAGACAATGTACATTATACATGGTGGTCTGTTAGTTTTTTTATTTGGCAATTTACAAGTACTGTTATTTTTATTTATTTTAAGTAATCTAACTATACAACTAACTTAGATAAGCTCCCGTTTTAATAAATGAGCCGCTTCGCTCACACAATTCTGTAAATCGTAATTGGGGGCGTTACAGTTTTTGTCGCGTCGCTACGAGTGTATGAGATGTAGAGGATGCCAATTGCCAAATAATTAATCTCTTAAACCGTTAATGACTGAAACTGAATTTAAATCGAGAAAAAAACCTCTGGGCTCGGAGTAAATATAGGTCAGTAGAACAACCCAGCTCAAAATTGAAAGAGCTGCAAACAAAATGGCGGATGCCGACATGTTCTTCGTTTCGCCTTTTCACAAATAACGTTACGTTAATACATAAATGCACCAAATGGGTCCATCGCTTCTATAACATGTCTATTACATCCCCTCGCCATTTGTGTGTGACCAATAAACATGACTTTGAGAAAATCACTAGGTGATTTCGTTGAGATGCTACGTTTCGGCAAAACCTGGCGATTATAATAAAAGCCAAATAGTAAAAATACATTGACATATCTTACCATTTGACGCCATGATAGCGCTTGGAATCCTTTTAGGGAGCTGATACAGATGCCCAATTTGAGCAAAGTTGCACAGTCACCTTTGGTTACCAATATCAACTGCGCGGACTGCGGAGTGTGTGTGTGTTGTGTCGGTTTGAACCTGCAGGCGGCACCCGACTGGTGATGTCACGCGTATCATCCATTCATCTTTTGGATGTTTACAAAATATTTAGATTACAGTCAATTATACAGTAAACACAAACAATTTAAAACCTTTCAAAAACTAGACTTAAGTGGTTCTTTGAAAAATGTATTTTCTTGAAATCAAAAGCATCTTTAGTTAAGCGTGAGTCTTTAAAGTGTATAATGTATCAAGATCAAATTACTTGACTGTTAGGTGAATATAATAAATTAAAAAAAAAAAAAACACAAGCAAAAGGGAAAACCGGAGACATACTAATTTAATATAAATTATAAAATTATAAAAGAAGTTACAACACTGATATTGAATATATGAGTAAAAGCAGTATTTGTAATGTGCGATAAATATGCCTTATGCATTCAAATCAATTCGATTTTTTATTACAAATATTCAGAACAAGAAATAGAAATTCATATTAAATGTATCCTATAAATTAGGATATTGGCATTTTTAAGTGTTTTGAGGTCCTGGTGACATTACTGCAATTGCATAAATCTCTAATACACAATAACAACAGTATACAGGTGCTGGTCATATAATTAGAATATCATCAAAAAGTTGATTTATTTCACTAATTCCATTCAAAGAGTGAAACTTGTATATTATATTCATTCATTACACACAGACTGATATATTTCAAATGTTTATTTCTTTTAATTTTGATGATTATAACTGACAACTAAGGAAAATTCCAAATTCAGTATCTCAGAAAATTAGAATATTGTGAAAAGGTTCAATATTGAAGACACCTGGTGCCACACTTTAATCAGCTAATTAACTCAAAACACCTGCAAAGGCCTTTAAATGGTCTCTCAGTTTAGTTCTGTAGGCTACACAATAATGGGGAAGACTGCTGACTTGACAGTTGTCCAAAAGACGACCATTGACACCTTGCACAAGGAGGGCAAGACACAAAAGGTCACTGCAAAAGAGGCTGGCTGTTCACAGAGCTCTGTGTCAAAGCACATTAATAGAGAGGCGAAGGGAAGGAAAAGATGTGGTAGAAAAAAAGTGTACAAGCAATAGGGATAACCGCACCCTGGAGAGGATTGTGAAACAAAACCCATTCAAAAATGTGGGGGAGATTCACAAAGAGTGGACTGCAGCTGGAATCAGTGCTTCAAGAACCACTACGCACAGACGTATGCAAGACATGGGTTTTAGCTGTCGCATTCCTTGTGTCAAGCCACTCTTGAACAACAGACAGCGTCAGAAGCGTCTCGCCTGGGCTAAAGACAAAAAGGACTGGACTGGTGCTGAGTGGTCCAAAGTTATGTTCTCTGATGAAAGTAAATTTTGCATTTCCTTTGGAAACCAGGGTCCCAGAGTCTGGAGGAAGAGAGGAGAGGCACACAATCCACATTGCTTGAGGTCCAGTGTAAAGTTTCCACAGTCAGTGATGGTTTGGGGTGCCATGTCATCTGCTGGTATTGGTCCACTGTGTTTTCTGAGGTCCAAGGTCAACGCAGCCATATACCAGGAAGTTTTAGAGCACTTCATGCTTCCTGCTGCTGACCAACCTTATGGAGATGCAGATTTCATTTTCCAACAGGACTTGGCACCTGCACACAGTGCCAAAGCAACCAGTACCTGGTTTAAGGACCATGGTATCCCTGTTCTTAATTGGCCAGCAAACTCACCTGACCTTAACCCCATAGAAACTCTATGGGGTATTGTGAAGAGGAAGATGCGATATGCCAGACCCAACAATGCAGAAGAGCTGAAGGCCACTATCAGAGCAACCTGGGCTCTCATAACACCTGAGCAGTGCCACAGACTGATCGACTCCATGCCACGCCACATTGCTGCAGTAATTCAGGCAAAAGGAGCCCCAACTAAGTATTGAGTGCTGTACATGCTCATACTTTTCATGTTCATACTTTTCAGTTGGCCAAGATTTCTAAAAATCCTTTCTTTGTATTGGTCTTAAATAATGTTCTAATTTTCTGAGATACTGAATTTAGGATTTTCCTTAGTTGTCAGTTATAATCATCAAAATTAAAAGAAATAAACATTTGAAATATCAAATGTCATCAGTCTGTGTGTAATGAATGAATATAATATACAAGTTTCACTTTTTGAACGGAATTAGTGAAATAAATCAACTTTTTGATGATATTCTAATTATATGACCAGCACCCGTATAACAACTATATATATGTGCTTAGGCAGGATTAGATGGCCAGATAACTCCGTCATATAAACACGTCACATATTACATTATTAAAAATCATTTACAACACCTCTGAAGCTTTGCATTTTTGCACCACAACAGCATTCAAAACATGGCAAATCAATGCCACACAGACAAAACTGGTGGTGTGTTAAAATTTAAGACTGCGTTTAACTTGCACATTGCATCTACTTAGCAAATCTACTATCTCCAAAAGACTGCTAACACAATAGAGAGGCCTAGAACCAGAGGTGTTTGACTTTCACTCCTCCTTGCATAACCAAAAAAGTGAGCTTCTGGAACTGTGGTGCGGACGAGGCTCGCAAAGCTTGAGACTCTGGAGTAGATACCTGGTTGGTTCTTCTGAGCACACCCAAGTCCAAAACTCACAACTCCTGCCTGAATCCACGTCCCATTGCCAACCGGACAAACCAGAGGCCCTCCGGAGTCCCCCTGAAAGAGAAAAATGATGTTATTTACATGGCAGGATAGTCAGTGCACTAGCAGTATAATAGTAGTAACATACCTGACAAGAATCCTTGCCTCCCTCCATATATCCTGCACAGATCATGTCTGATAGGATGTCAACTGTTACTAAATCAGATGATAAAATTTGATACATTGATTGGCAGGAGGACTGGTCGATAATGGGTACTTGCACTTCCCGTAGGGCCCCAGCTCCAGTGAGGGAGACTATTTGAAAGAAAAGACAGGGAAAGCAATTTACAAAATACAAAATGTCCAAAACATTATTAAACTAACATAACATGCAATGGGAATAGAAGTGTAATATCTATAATGCTTTGTCTAGACATTATTTGTCAGGCTTCTATATCATACATATGTTACTGACACAAAGCGGTCTTGTCTCTTATATATCATTTCTGTGTCAAATAATGCATCAGCAGCAAAGGTTACTTTGCATGAAAGCATGATAAAAGACATAGGGAAGGACACTGCAGGACAATGAAAAAAAACCCTCTTAAATCTTACACTATGCTGCGGGTCAATTTCATCAATTTCCATTTTTAGTAGTCAGAAATACTGGTTGGTTACTTCTTGAAATACATTTTGAAATGTAACTTTTTCCTCATTTAGGGTCATGAACATGCCTGCAAAGTGTCAACACTGATGTGTTGTGGATTGTGTGTAAAAACCGTTCTATTAAGAATCTGTTAAGATGTTGGTGGGTCAATTTGACAGTTCAGCATGAATTAAATGTGCTTCACTTTTTCTCCTCCTTTCCCATATCTTGACAAATTTAATGCTACTGCACATTTTCACAATTAAGCCATTGTCTAAATGTCCATCATTGCTTCTAACTTACTCCCCTTTATCCACTGTAACCACTACTGAAATGGTAAGAAATCCAGCTTTACCTCCCAAGGAAACATCACATCCAGATAACCTTTTCCTAGAGTTTAAAGAGTAAAATCTATGTTATTTGCTGTGGTTACCCCTTGTTAATGCACTTACCACCCTCTTGAGTGTGTCCCCAGCCAGTAACGTAGCATAAGGTTCCACTGTTGAATGGGAAGCCAGCATATGGCAGACACACAGGCTGAATCCTGTCTGACCAGGTGACTGGAGAGCGCAGCTGCACTAAGGCTACATCTCTGCCCTCCTGAGGGTTTGAGTATCCTTCTGGAACAACCACCCGCTGCACCTGACTGACCATCTCAAACTGGTTATAGCCATTAAGCAGATGGCGTCCCATGTACAGACGATATGAAGACACTTCTGAGGGGCTGAGGGTAGGAGATAGAGTACATTGACATCTCTTTTACGAGTTCACACTTACATATAATTAAATGGAGTAAAGGTTATGCATATCTGGCAAGGCCGTAACCATGTCTTGAACATTGGGGGGGACCAAAGTAGTTTTTTGGGGCAGGGGGCTATATCCAATTATAGCCTATATAGTTGTGAAGTAATCCATATTATTGTTTATTCTAAAATAATCCATATATATATAAAACAGTTTCTTGTTTCATCACATTCGGTTATGAAAGACAATTTAAATGATTGCATATTTTCAATGCAGCATAGTGAAATTACATTATAAAAGTTGAGTAGTTGGCATCATTGCATTACTATGTTACTGTGGGTCGTTAAACGTATCCATTGTAAAACAGTTGTCAAATATTAAACGTTTAGCTACTTATATCTTACCACGCACGCACTCCTTCACTGTAAAAACTAAAAGCGGAGTGTTCAAATTCACACTCATCTCCAGTGAACATTAAGCCTCGCTGCCCTTGAACTGATTGGCCATCATTTTGACCTTGATGAGCACTATTAGACCGCTAAGGCAGACCAACCTAAAATGTAATTTTTTTAACTGTCTCCCATTTTAACAACCAGAGTGGTGCATAATGGAGAGCAATGGCAATTTGGCCATTTCCAATTATTGGAGAGGACTTGTCCCCCTCAATGCCTATGGTGGTTACGGCCCTGGTATTTGACATGCTGTCTGAGGTGAGGGCTCCGAGCTTGGAATTTGGCCCGAACCCAGAGTACTCCCCCTATCCAAGGTTGGGATAGGAATAGTTAGAAGTGAGGAGATGGGTTGATGGAGGGATGCTGGAAAACTGTCATGAAACAGAAGTATGTCTGCTGTATATATACCTCTTATCTCGTTAATTGAGATGATTAACTGAATGTGCTCCTCCTATGTTAATTAGGTTAATTATCTGAACGTGCTCCTCCCAAACTTTGTTAATAAAACATCATACATACACAGACATTAACACAGACATTGATAATATGATAATACTTACTTGGGAAAGCAGTGTGCAGCAGAGAGGACCCAATTTTTTGCAATTATGGATCCACCACAAACATGGCCGTTAGCTCCCATCTGAATGTCCACTTGCCATGGCCACGCCCCTGCTGATGCTTCAACTCCTCCCACAATGCGCTTCCCTAGTGGAGGCCTGCCGCACACTTACGTGAACAGGTCAGAGGAGATTTAGTGTACATACACAGAGGTTTTCTTACCAGATCACACCTGCCCTACAACACCCCTAGAGTATCATTACATCTTCTCACTAATAAGGACCTAAATAAACAGAAGCATGAGACATGAGACATAAGACGTGAAAGCTGTTGAGAATAAGGTTACAAACTTAAAGAGAGGGAGGAGGAATTTCTAAGAAAGATCTATTAAGCTATTCAAAAATGCATACAAATGTATTTCTGAATTCAAAGTCATTATGATATGTAATGTGAGGCTTTTTTAGAAATTCTAAAGCTGTAACAGTAGAGCATGGCCCTAGAAAGGTCATTGGTCATTTTGGATAAAAACATCTACCAAATGCATAAATGTAAATTAAAAAGAAATCTTGTTTAGCATCTTTTATTTTTAAAGGTAGGGTAGGCAATTTTGTTTTTAATAAACCCTTTTTGTAATACTGGTTGAAGCTCTCTTTACATCCTAAAAGCAATCAATAATAGAGGTGATCTATATTTTTAAAAATTTACATATATCTTCTGTAGAAGTCTCAGGACCAATAAATGTTAGTCCAATCATTGTATTCGGTCCTACCCTCCTGACGTCATCATATGTATTTCCATACCTCCGCGCACCTGCTCGTGCAGGTATCAAGCGTCATCAGCGCATCCATTAAGGCTATGCAGAGTTGTGGACAGTCACCGAGCACCACAAACAAACAGCAGCCACATTTTACAGTTCCTCCTGAACCAAAACAATGAGCTTATGCTGCGTTCACGCCATGTCATAACCATAATTATGAGATGGCAACCTGTTAAGTTCTAACCTGCAGCTGTTCACGCACTCGGATTTATGCATTTCTATGTCAACACCATAGATATATAAACATACATATATATATGTATATGTAAGTTGTTTACGTTCATTATTATTATAATGTTATGCGCTTTAAGATATGAGGTAATTTAAATCTGTTAAAAGTCAATTAAATATACAAGCAGTCTATGTAATAAACATGTTTTAATTATATTTATTAGATATATAATGTGTGTTTTGAATATGTATAGGCCTATTAATTAAATTTGAAAGTAAAGTAAATTACAATATTTATGTTATATAATAATCTGCGCAACCCCGTTCTAAATGAGTGATTATTGAAAACAAAGTTTACTTCAACTTATATCTCGTGTTAAGAGAGTAGGGAGCAGTGAACACTGTGTAGGAACCCTGTCAATCGGAATGCACCTTCCGTCTTTCTACGTCGCTTTGACTGTCAGGAAGAAGTCTGTTGCAGAGCTCGCTTTAGTATGGCCACGGCAAAAGAGGGCATCACATATTGACCGCCAAGGGGGTGTTGAGGGCACCCTTCTAAAGCCTAAAATAACAAATGGGACACCCTGCAGTCTCATGGACTTAAAGGACATGTGCACACGGCAGCCATTGTAAGTCCACAAGACCGAAAGTGCATATGAAGTGTGCCATTTGGGACAGGGCCCAGGGTCTTATGCCTAGCTTTGTTTTTGATAGCCACTCCGAAATTGCCTACCCTACCTTTAAAGGGGTGATGAATTGAGAAATCAACTTTCCCTTGAGCTTTTGATATATAAAAGATCATGGTAATATAAGAATATCCTGTAAGTTTCAGAGCTGAAAACTTCCTTGTTAGTCAAAGAAAAGCTTTTATAGACACCAGGCCCAGCAAACAACAGGTTTTTCAAAGTGGGGATCAATAACATCAAAGGGAGGCAAGCACCGTCTCAGCAGAAGAATATCAGCGCCTACTTCATCACTGCCTGTTTAGCCCCGCCCACTGATTCACGCATGTAACATAGGCCTAGTGTTAAACCATCGAGCCACAAAGCAATAAACATGCCGTTGAGGATTACAAAATATTGTGCAGTGACTGGGTTCAACAGTAATGCAACATGTAATATCACGTTTGCACTGTTAGTGAAGATGAAAGCATTCGTTAGTGTACAGAAACTGAGATGCAATGACGAGATCACTGCTTTTATTTGCTCAGCATGTGTGTGACTGGCTACAACGCTCATCACTGCAACCTTTCATGCCACAATCTTAATATAATGCCATACATCTAAATATAATGCAACACTTTTCGCGATTAATTAACCATGAGAGCTGTAATTGTAAAAAGGAAAAATGCCTTTTATTTATAAATTATGAAAATGTTTGATGTAAAAAGCATTCTAACATCATAAGTGCACCCCAGGAAACATCATAAAACAATAAAAAAAACAGTTCATGACCCCTTTAATTAATATATATATATATATATACACACACACATTTAAAAAAATAAGCAACAAATCAATTTGTTTTAAATTATTAAAAATAAAATTTTAAATTTTAAAAGTCACTGTGACATGCAGGAAGTAGGAAGGACAATTTTGTGATGATGTTACAAGAAAATGACCCATATAGACCCGCAAGATCAAGATTTGTAATATGAAATATTTTGGTCTTTTACTGTTTAAATCAAATGGAGTAGCCTTAATTTTGTTGTTCTTTAACTTATTTTACTTTATTCAGATTTTCTTCATACTTTTTTTAGAAATCATTATAAACATTTTAATTTGTATGAAAAACAAACATGAATACAAAGATTACATTTCTAAGCACATGACTTTTAAATAGATTTCTCTATCATCTCAGACATACTGTCACTGACCCATAAACTGAAAAAGAATTACCTTGTGCCAAACACGCTGACAGACCTGAATTTTGTAGGGCACAAAAAGACAAATTATGAATTTAATGAATGCAGTGAATCAAATTGTTTTAGTAATAGACCATTACCACACCCTAATAAGACTTACCTGTTACCATCAAGACAAGGAGCAGCTGCAAGCATGAATCAGTCATTCTGTTCATTTGGCCGAGTGTCTGTAAAAAATGTCAGTGTTTTAAAGAACAATAATTTGCCCTTGGAGTGACCATGGGCTCCAATTCAACAAAAAAACAATCAACATTGTCAATAACGGAGTCCAACAACTTACATTACTTGTAATCGTCATATACCCAAAGGGGATATCCCAGCTAAGGTCGGATAAAACGCTCGAACAAAAATGTCAATAAGCACTGTTTATTTTTAGGCCAAAAGAAAAAAAATTAACCTCGAAGACTCTGATCCCGCCAAGCTACAGATTTGTGATGCCTCGTTTTGAAAACTGTAGCCTACATATTCGTATCTTTCAAATAATATTTTACAACTCCTTTAAAAGCAAAGATTTCGATGTAATCGACATGGAAGAAAAGATAACCGAGCGAAAACGCATAGATGTTCATTTGCCAGAGAATGTATGAATGTACCTGTGCGTTTCTACCTGCTGCCAGCATCCAATCACTACGCGCGGTCTCAATCTCCTCCCAAATAATGAGCCCGTTGTTCTCGGCATAAAGATGAGTCACACAGTGGAGGAGAGCAGAATTCCTGCAGTTCGTGTCGAACAGTTGGATTAAGACTTTCAGTTTTTACAACTAATCACCATTACTCATAGTAAAACCATGGTTATAAACATAATTAGTCTGCTAAAAGATAACCGTGGGGTTTTAAATATCTCCTACACTTTACCCCACAGCTACCATTTTAGTAAATACAAACAAACAAATAAATAAAATGCTTAATCAAATCTTTTATTTTTCAGGAGGATAGAAAACAGTAGGCTATTAGCTATATATCAGTATCAGTGATATACAAATCCCTTTAAGTACTGTAGTTACCATGTTATTGTTTGTTACACTAAGGGGCCATTCTTTTAGACAAGTCATTTGACCCTCTTTATCTATATCTATCTATCTATCTATCTATCTATATATACACTCACCTAAAGGATTATTAGGAACACCTGTTCAATTTCTCAATGCAATTATCTAATCAACCAATCACATGGCAGTTGCTTCAATGCATTTAGGGGTGTGGTCCTGGTCAAGACAATCTCCTGAACTCCAAACTGAATGTCAGAATGGGAAAGAAAGGTGATTTAAGCAATTTTGAGCGTGGCATGGTTGTTGGTGCCAGACGGGCCGGTCTGAGTATTTCACAATCTGCTCAGTTACTGGGATTTTCACGCACAACCATTTCTAGAGTTTACAAAGAATGGTGTGAAAAGGGAAAAACATCCAGTATGCGGCAGTCCTGTGGGCGAAAATGCCTTGTTGATGCTAGAGGTCAGAGGAGAATGGGCCAACTGATTTAAGCTGATAGAAGAGCAACTTTAACTGAAATAACCACTCATTACAACCGAGGTATGCAGCAAAGCATTTGTGAAGCCACAACACGCACAACCTTGAGGCGGATGGGCTACAACAGCAGAAGACCCCACCGGGTACCACTCATCTCCACTACAAATAGGAAAAAAGAGGCTACAATTTGCACGAGCTCACCAAAATTGGACAGTTGAAGACTGGAAAAATGTTGCCTGGTCTGATGAGTCTCGATTTCTGTTGAGACATTCAGATGGTAGAGTCAGAATTTGGAGTAAACAGAATGAGAACATGGATCCATCATGCCTTGTTACCACTGTGCAGGCTGGTGGTGGTGGTGTAATGATGTGGGGGATGTTTTCTTGGCACACTTTAGGCCCCTTAGTGCCAATTGGGCATCGTTTAAATGCCACGGCCTACCTGAGCATTGTTTCTGACCATGTACCCATCCTCTGATGGCTACTTCCAGCAGGATAATGCACCATGTCACAGAGCTCGAATCATTTCAAATTGGTTTCTTGAACATGACAATGAGTTCACTGTACTAAAATGGCCCCCACAGTCACCAGATCTCAACCCAATAGAGCATCTTTGGGATGTGGTGGAACGGGAGCTTCGTGCCCTGGATGTGCATCCCACAAATCTCCATCAACTGCAAGATGCTATCCTATCAATATGGGCCAACATTTCTAAAGAATGCTTTCAGCACCTTGTTGAATCAATGCCACGTAGAATTAAGGCAGTTCTGAAGGCGAAAGGGGGTCAAACACAGTATTAGTATGGTGTTCCTAATAATCCTTTAGGTGAGTGTATATATATATATATATATATATATATATATATACACACACACACACACACACACACACACACAGTGTATATAGGGATAAACTTTCACCTAAAAGCCAGACAGGTGCTGCACGTGCAATAGGTTATTCTATACTGCCTAATGAATAATTCAGCATAATTTTGCTTGACTTTACAAACAGTTTTTTCTTTCAAATAAACTTTTTTTTTATTTAACTAAGCCATTTGAACATGAAGGATAGTCTGGTATAAATATTAAACCACCTCACAGAACACATCTGAAGTACCACAATGATGCACTAAAATGTTGACTTGAAATAAAGAAGGTTCACAAACAATGACATGAATATTACTATTCATTTATTTAAAAAAAAAAAAAATAACAGACTCAATACAATGCGAATGTACAATCTTAGACCTTTCCCTCTTAGAGAGAGTATTTCTACATGAAATTTAGGCTAGCTGTGAAAAACATCTCTGGTGAAGGACAGTCTTCACTCTCTTAATTTTTTCCACATTCATAATTCTCATTTTTTAGAGAACTTGGCCTGCTTGTGCTTAGGAGGTGCCCATTTCAAACAATGTGTGTCCACTGTAGAAACACAAAATGTAAAATGTTTAAGGGTTTAAACTGGTAAAGACACATCACATACATAAAGCTAGCATTAGAATCACATTTATGCATTCTTCAGATCTCTTACCTGTTATTGGGGGTTTCTTGTACTGGGCACTTTTGAGATGTTCCTCTACAAGTTTGGGTGTGACACAGATGACATGCTGACCTTTCCAGTACTTGACCATGTTTAGAGACTGTAGTGTGCTGATGATGTCACTCTGAGTGATGCTTGTCATCTGACTGTGGGTACAGACAGTATGGATTAGTTAGTGCTTTTCATCAAGGCATTGGCAGTCAATTTATTTTGCAGCATTTTCCTTTTTTTAGAGAACAAATGTTTGTCTGAATTGTACAGGTATACAAATGTGCATATGACCTCATGCATTTGTTTTCATATAGGTTTGTACTTGTATTTTGGATGTGTACCTGAGGTCTTTGATGGACAGAGTCCCTCTGAAGTCTCTGAGAATCTCTAGTAGTACCCATGACCAGTAACTCCTATAGCTCAACTTCCCCAAGTCTGACAGAGGTTTCTCTGGAGACCCCACTGTACTCTCCAGCTTAGATAGCTCATAACCTGACACAAAGAACAATTATTCATCTATTAAAGTGCTTATATCAGAGGCAAACGATTGGTGAATGGTGAAAGGTGAATCAGGGGTGAAATTTACTAAATGCAATTAGAAATTTTCCGTATCCTCTTCGCTGGTATGGAGGAAGAGTGAGAATACAAGCGACATTGTTCCCATCTGGAGACTCTTTCTCCTGCTCATGAAAAACATATATAAAGCGTGTTAAATAAGATACAAATGAACAGCTACACTGCATAAATATAAATGACAAAGTCAAAATTTTACCTTAGAGAAGTAACCCACAATATGTGCTCCTTGTTTGTTGACTTCAGTGAGGATGTAGAAGATGAAGGGCTCCACATCAAAGTAAAGTGTTTTATGATCCAAAAACAGCTTTGCCAGGAGACACAGATTCTGACAGTAGATCTATAGCGAGAAGGACAGTGAGAATGCAATGTAACAAACCAGTTTAAGTTTACAGTCTTCTCCAGTTTTAAAATCTATTTATCATGAAATTATTAGTTTCTGTTTCAGGTTAAATGTCAGTGGTAGGTGTCATTTGGCTCACCTTATGGTCCTTCCCATCAACTTCATATACTGAGATATTGTTTCTGCGATAAATCTCTTTGCCTGGAGGCTGACGCCACTGACACTGTGACTGTAACAAGAGCCATTCAGGAACAAAGGAAAGGGAAAACACAGCATAAATTTAATAAGAATGTAAACCTTACCCTGTGAAACTAGAAATGCTCTAAAAGTTATTTAAAAAATGCTAGCTGACTGACAAAGACCAACACTGACTAAAAACAAATGCTTGTAACAATAGTGCACTACAGTAATGAGCCCTAAAAAGTAAGTTAGAATATTTTCATTTCCGTTTTCCATGTTTTTGAATGGGTTTAACATCTGTGGATAACACAAGCTTAAGAAATTTGTACATTTTGTTCTATGACATAAATAACTTCAGTAATACTCCACTCATTATTTGAAAAAGCTATTGCTAACAAGTAGCTAAATGGGACGTCAGAGGTTGTCAGGGATATGAAACATCATCACACCAAAAACTAATCTAAACACTAGTTCATTTTCACAGGGTCACTGTTTATAATCACACTCTTGCAATCTATCTTAACTCAAACTTTCCAACTTGCAGATTTAAAATAAAGATTCAGTGATGGTGATGTTGAATTTATGTGACTGTGATGTAGTTTCTTTTTACTTCTGGTGCTTTTATTTACTCTTAGAAAAAGTTGTGAAGATTATTTTGGTGAATGTGCAAGAATCATAAACTTTTTTTGGTTACAGAGATCATTTTCTGCAATAATCCAAAAGCCAATAGAAAAATCCTATTGGCTTTTTGTTGAGGGAACTAGGGTGATGCCGAGTAATGAGTCATGCCTTCAGCTAGTGTTGTCAAAAGTAGTGAATGCGATACCAAGTCGGTACTGAAATGTAAAAAATGTGAAGCTTTGAGCGCTGTTGAGCGGAATCGTAAACGCTCCCGTGTGTTGATCATTGTAGCCAATCACAGACACATCCGATGAGCACGTGAGCACAACAGCGCTCAAAGGGTCACATTTTTAAAAATTTCAGTACCGACTTGGTATCGCGGTCAGTACTTTTGACAACACTACATTCAGCACTCTCTTCCATGCATTTAAATTCATTAGCCAAGATGTATAACACCCCCTATGTTTTAACAAGTTACTATGTGAATCAAACAACAAAACCAATGTATGTACTGACCAGGTGGTATCTGAAAGTCTTCTCATACTTCATATACTTCAGGCAGTATTCACAGATCCAAAGTTTGGGCTGTTTTCCATAGTCCTCAGGGAATGGAGAAAAGTACCACGCATCAATCTCAAAGTTCCCAATCTGGATCTTGTCCACATATTTTACTTTTGTGATCTGAAAATATGAAAATGAAAGTGACATTTTGTTTAAAATGAGAAAACTGATGGACAATTTGTTATTTAACGCTATATTGATGGAAAACACCATTAGCATTGTGGTACTTTAAAGCAGATTCAGAGTATTATACAAAAATGTTGCCCCTTCTTACCGCCTCATGCTCTTTCTCCAGGGCAGCCGTAGTAGGGTCCATCTCTGCATAAGTCTGGAGGGGAAAAAAGAAGGGGTCAAATAGTTAGTAATGCTGCAATTGGACTGATATGGACTCATTCAGAATTGTAAACAGTCCACATGTTAACACAATAAAACAAAGGTGAACATGGCTCAGTCAAATAATAAATTACTGTTTATATTAAAAATGAAGTACTGTGTGATTTAGATATTTGCAGAAATGTGATGCCAGGTACCTTCTGAACGTGGTTGATCTCGTCATGTTTACGCTTCTGGTTTCGGGTGATCTTTCTCTCTGGCTGGTCCACAAGCTCACCCCCACCACCTTCCTCCACACTTTTTCTCACTGCATCTTTTACAGTCTTTGTCAGGGCTAAACGAGCCTTTCCAACCCACTCATCTAAACGTCTATTGACTGCAAAAGAGAGTATGTGCTCAGTGAATCTGTAAGGACTACAAAAACCTGTAAAGCATCTATGCATGATCAGCCATGAATGGTAAAGCAACTATAACAGTTACTCACATCCAACATAGTGGACATAAAACTCTTCTCTGCCCTCCTGCTCATTCAGCCTGGACTGAATAACCTCTGCTGAATCTAAAAGAAAAGTACAAACAATATGTGCATGCTTACATTACTCATTTCTCATTACACGTTTTTATAAATAAAAAATTTATATTTATATATATTTATATATATATATATATATATATATATATATATATATATATATATATATATATATATATATATATATATATATACACACAGTACTGTGCAAACACACAAAAAGCGGGTTTAAGCCAGTTATTTATATCTTTTGCTGTAGTGTGTCAGTAGTAAATATCAGTTTACATTCATTTTGCAATTAATTGTAATAATCCAGTGAGATTTTTTTTTTTTTTTTATGCACAAGAAGTCTGATAGCAGCCGGTCTGATCTTACCATCATCGAGTCTGTCTGTGATTACATGAAGAAACAGAAAAAACTGAGACAGACTAAATCCAGAAAAACTAAGGCAAGTGTCTCCCAGACACTTGAGGAAACCTTCCTGCAAAACTACAGTACTGTGAAAAGTTTAGGCACTTGTCAGAATGCTTTAAACTGAGAATGCTGTCAAAAATAATAACATAAATAGCTTTTATTTATGAATTAACTTCTATTAACTAAATCAAATCGATATTTGGGGTGGCCACCGTTTGCGTTTAAAACGGCATTTGTCACCTGCATCTATTACTACATCTATTCATGAAGTTTTGCAGGAAGGTTTCTTCAAGTGTCTTGGAGACGTTGCCACAGTTCTTCTGGATTTAGTCCATCTCAGTTTTTTATGTTTCTTCATGTAATCACAGACAGACTCAATAAAGATAGGATCAGATCTCCATGTGGAGCATAGAGACTATTGTCAGACTCTTTATGCATACAAAAATCTCACTGGATTATTAAAATTAATGGCAATTAATTTATAAATGTAAACTGATAATTCCTACTGACACACTACAGCAAAAGATATAAATAATTGGCTTAACCCCACTTTTTGTGTGTAAAAATACTAGCTTTTTGCACAGTACTCTCTGTGTATATATATATATATATATATATATATATATATATATATATATATATATATATATATATATATATATATGTGTGTGTGTGTGTGTGATAATACAGTAATGTTGAATTTAACTATAAAATGGCACACTAGGTGTTTCTTAAATACATTCTAAATAAGCATTTTCCGTTAATAGCTTACGCCATGTTTTGTCCGCACGCTGACACAGGTAAGTCTCCCCGATTTCCACCGACACCTCTTGCTCTCTGCCGCCGCCGTGCGACAATCCATCCCCGGAGTGCGGAGTACTCGAGCCTGTGGCTTCTCGTTCTCGATCCGCGGCCTCCGCGTCATCCTCTTCCCCGCCGCTGCCGTTTGACGAACATGTTGCTCGTGTTCCCGTCTCTAAGCATCCTCGGTCGGTTCCAGCGTGGCCAGCGTCTATTTCAACGTCCATTCGCTCTTCTGAACCGCAGTTATCGTATGAATTGTTCATGTTTGGGTGACGAGTGCTGGACATTGACATTGCTACGCCAGACATCTTTGTCCATTTGAAAACATTGCGCACCGCGATGACTCGAGCATGCGCAGTGCGCTTTCAGTCCACCCTTGCGTAAAAGCACCACTGTTTTGTTTAACTATGAAAGTATTTAAAGTATTATTATAACCATTAAATACCAACACATGGGACACATCAAATACATATTTTGCTCTACTTTTACATGAGAGCTGTATAGGCAAGTTTTAAGCATGTGGATTCCACTGTTCAGTATTTTGTCAATGATTGAGGTTTTTTTTTTGCTGAGGTTTAGAATGAATAAATAAATATAACTTATTTTATCACAAACTGCAAGAGAAAGAACTAACTTTTCACATTTTAATTTTGTGCTTTAGCAACAGTAAACTTCACTGAACTTAGTGGTTAGACTGCTTTCTAATTGCAATGTCAACTCCATTATCACTTACAACAACGACCTACCCCAACGAAAAAGGAAAAACATGGGCCATTTTACTGCTTGTGGATAATTTTATTATAGATGCATACATGATAATAGTACAGCTGGTGAAACTGGGAGGTATGCTTGTTCCTCTGCCTGTACCTCCCCTCTCCCATTGTCAGAGCACTCCCTCTTTCCTAAATTCTTTTTCCACTCTCTGATGCAACCCCCTCCCACCACCTCTATGAGCTCCACCCCCTCTGTGATGATGCCCAGCCCCTCCCTCTCTGGCTCTTTGTCCACCTCCACGGTGACTGACGCTCCCAGAATTATCCCAGTAACCGGGTCCTTTAAAGTTCCTCTCTTGCCAGTGTCCATAATGTCGTCCAGAGCCACGACTACCACGCTTCCATCCTCTACCAACATGTTCCCTTTCTGGGTGTCCATCCTGTAAGATTGTCTGAGTCACATCTTTTGAAATACAAACGTTTTGTTTGCTCACATCTTGTCCACAGTTGGATTTTGAAGTTACCTTGTCTTGAGAAATAGATTTTTCTATTTCATCGGTTAAAGGCTGCCTGAGCTGTGCTATATTATCACTGAGTTCATTTGCCTGTCCTTGTGCTGTGCTTTCTATCTGTGATGTGGTGTTTGGTGGGTCTAAGTTGACATAATTAATGTTATCAGAAGACTGTGTGAGCCTGCCTAACTGTTCCACCTCAGGTGAAGGCATCGCATGACGTCCCGATCCACCTCTTCTGCCTCCTCTTCCTTTATGACCTCTCTTGAAGTAACCTAGTTGCCTTCTCTCATGAGTGCACGGATGCTGTGATTGGCCTATAGTGTGATAACTTTGAGAGGCTTGGGTTGCACCGGTGGAATCTGGGTATGAGGAAGGGAGTGACTGACAAGATTCGGCACCAAAGGCATCCGTACCGGGATCGTCAGAAAGATTAGCTTGAGCCTGAAGAAATAAACATCCCTCATTCATTTATTCAGATATTGACACTCAAATTCCTCAATTGTCACTCCTCTTCAGGGTGAATATATATTTATTATTTATAATAATAATAATAATAATAATAACAATAATTATTATTATTATTATTATTATTATTATTATTATATATATAAAAAAATTTACATACACTCACCTAAAGGATTATTAGGAACACCATACTAATACTGTGTTTGACCCCCTTTCGCCTTCAGAACTGCCTTAATTCTACGTGGCATTGATTCAACAATGTGCTGAAAGCATTCTTTAGAAATGTTGGCCCATATTGATAGGATAGCATCTTGCAGTTGATGGAGATTTGTGGGATGCACATCCAGGGCACGAAGCTCCTGTTCCACCACATCCCAAAGATGCTCTATTGGGTTGAGATCTGGTGACTGTGGGGGCCATTTTAGTACAGTGAACTCATTGTCATGTTCAAGAAACCAATTTGAAATGATTCAAGCTTTGTGACATGGTGCATTATCCTGCTGGAAGTAGCCATCAGAGGATGGGTACATGGTGGTCATAAAGGGATGGACATGGTCAGAAACAATGCTCAGGTAGGCTGTGGCATTTAAACGATGCCCAATTGGCACTAAGGGGCCTAAAGTGTGCCAAGAAAACATCCCCCACACCATTACACCACCACCACCAGCCTGCACAGTGGTAACAAGGCATGATGGAGCCATGTTCTCATTCTGTTTACGCCAAATTCTGACTCTACCATCTAAATGTCTCAACAGAAATCGAGACTCATCAGACCAGGCAACATTTTTCCAGTCTTCAACTGTCCAATTTTGGTGAGCTCGTGTAACTTGTAGCCTCTTTTTCCTATTTGTAGTGGAGATGAGTGGTACCCGGTGGGGTCTTCTGCTGTTGTAGCCCATCCGCCTCAAGGTTGTGCGTGTTGTGGCTTCACAAATGCTTTGCTGCATACCTCGGTTGTAACGAGTGGTTATTTCAGTCAAAGTTGCTCTTCTATCAGCTTGAATCAGTTGGCCCATTCTCCTCTGACCTCTAGCATCAACAAGGCATTTTCGCCCACAGGACTGCTGCATACTGGATGTTTTTCCCTTTTCACACCATTCTTTGTAAACTCTATAAATGGTTGTGAGTGAAAATCCCAGTAACTGAGCAGATTGTGAAATACTCAGACCGGCCCGTCTGGCACCAACAGCCATGCCACGCTCAAAATTGCTTAAATCACCTTTCTTTCCCATTCTGACATTCAGTTTGGAGTTCAGGAGATTGTCTTGACCAGGACCACACCCCTAAATGCATTGAAGCAACTGCCATGTGATTGGTTGATTAGATAATTGCATTAATGAGAAATTGAACAGGCGTTCCTAATAATCCTTTAGGTGAGTGTATATATATATATATATATATATATATATATATATATATATATATATATATATATATATATATATATATATATATATATATATATATATATATATATATATATATATATATATATATATATATATATATACACACATATACACTCACCTAAAGGATTATTAGGAACGCCTGTTCAATTTCTCATTAATGCAATCCATCCATCCATATATATATGCATACACAATGCAAAGTTTTGGGAGTCACAACTGTATTAAAAATAAAACAATATATAATAATACAAATAATATATAATAAAATATATGATATTAAAAAAAAAAAGTGTATACACACTTTTATATATAATTTAGTAAATGTACTTATTTATAATAAAAAAAATATCTAAATATATATAAAATTCCACTCACCTAAAGGATTAGGTGAACTACAAACTGAATGTCAGAATGGGAAAGAAAGGTGATTTAAGCAATTTTGAGCGTGGCATGGTTGTTGGTGCCAGACGGGCCGGTCTGAGTATTTCACAATCTGCTCAGTTACTGGGATTTTCACGCACAACCATTTCTAGAGTTTACAAAGAATGGTGTGAAAAGGGAAAAACATCCAGTATGCGGCAGTCCTGTGGGCGAAAATGCCTTGTTGATGCTAGAGGTCAGAGGAGAATGGGCCGACTGATTCAAGCTGATAGAAGAGCAACTTTGACTGAAATAACCACTCGTTACAACCGAGGTATGCAGCAAAGCATTTGTGAAGCCACAACACGCAACAACAGCAGAAGACCCCACCGGGTACCAATCATATCCACTACAAATAGGAAAAAGAGGCTACAATTTGCACGAGCTCACCAAAATTGGACAGTTGAAGACTGGAAAAATGTTGCCTGGTCTGATGAGTCTCAATTTCTGTTGAGACATTCAGATGGTAGAGTCAGAATTTGGCGTAAACAGAATGAGAACATGGATCCATCATGCCTTGTTACCATTGTGCAGGCTGGTGGTGGTGGTGTAATGGTGTGGGGGATGTTTTCTTGGCACACTTTAGGCCCCTTAGTGCCAATTGGGCATCGTTTAAATGCCATGGCCTACCGGAGCATTGTTTCTGACCATGTCCATCCCTTTATGACCACCATGTACCCATCCTCTGATGGCTACTTCCAGCAGGACAATGCACCATGTCACAAAGCTCGAATCATTTCAAATTGGTTTCTTGAACATGACAATGAGTTCACTGTACTAAAATGGCCCCCACAGTCACCAGATCTCAACCCAATAGAGCATCTTTGGGATGTGGTGGAACGGGAGCTTCGTGCCCTGGATGTGCATCCCGCAAATCTCCATCAACTGCAAGATGCTATCCTATCAATATGGGCCAACATTTCTAAAGAATGCTTTCAGCACCTTGTTGAATCAATGCCACGTAGAATTAAGGCAGTTCTGAAGGCGAAAGGGGGTCAAACACAGTATTAGTATGGTGTTCCTAATAATCCTTTAGGTGAGTGTATATGTATATATCATTTTTATTATAAACAAGTACATAACATCTACTTAATTCTATATAAAAGAGTGTATACACTTTTTTAATATCATATATTTTATTATATATTATTTGTATTATTATATATTGTTTTATTTTTAATGCAGTTGTGACTCCCAAAACTTTGCATTGTGTATGTGGCCAAACATGTCAAATCAAAATGTTCCATCCAGAATTTACCTCATTAATGTGAATTAGGAACCTATTAGACTCTTCTTCTGGGTCAATAACTCCACCCTTTTCCTTCTGCCGTTCCAGAATCTTCTGGAGCGCTGCCCATTTCGTTCTAAAATCCCCACCAATGAGCACATCCTCCTGCTGTGTGTGAAGCAGTAATAAACACAATGTTCATGTGTATCCACATCATGTGACCAGTGAGCATACATGAGGGTGTTGAGCTTTCCAACTAGACATCCTGGCATAGTCAGCTTACAACAAGAGGGACTGCACATGGGACAATGACGCACTGTTTAAAAAAAATCTACTGCTTGGCACTGAACACAAGAGTGACTTTGTCCACTTGACATTTCTAACAATGATAAACGTCATGCCCATGCCAGTTTAGCTTGACCCAACTGCTAACACTGTGTCCTCCAAGAATGATGCACTGTGTCTGTATGTCTTACCTGAGTGAAAATTGGAGCAGGGGAGGAAAGAAGGGCATCCAAATCGTAAGTCAGAGGCTCTCGACACACAGGGCAAACAACAGCCAACTCCTGTTAATAAAAGAAACTAATTTAGATCAAAAATACCTTTTGTTTACAGCACACCTCACTGCACATTTATTTTTTTTATTTTTAGCATATGTAGCATTTTGCTCTTATGACAAAATAGTACAGAAACTGTATTAAAGTATACAAGATAAGGAGATTGTAAGTATCCTCTGCTATGATGAACAGCCACCTCTTTTTCTGTCTGGTCTCTGGTTTTATCCTCCTCCAGCTCCCTCTCACGGTCCTGCAGCTCCATCTCAGAGTGAGTGATGTAGCGGCCAAGGCAGTGCGAGTGGAAATAGTGATAGCAGCTAGTCTTAGTGAACACTTCCCCCTCCTATGGTTAGGACAAAACAGAGGAAGAGGAACAAGTTAAATTTAAATTATACATTTTACAAATAGGCCACAGTGCACATTATGTGCATATTTTTATGGTACTCTTACAATTAAAACACCCTACCTTAAAGCCATACAGACAGATGACACAGTTTCCATGGGGAATATTGCTCTCAGTCAGTATCTCTTTAGCTCTCTTTGATGATAAGATGGAGAAATCGTTTGAGACAAACACAAGATAGAAGGCATATACACTACCGTTTGAGGTTGGAGCATTTTCTTAAAGATGTTTTTGAGAAAAATAACACTTATTTTAAAATGTAATTTAGTCCTGTGATGACAAAGATGTATTTTCAGCATCCTTACTTCAGTCTTCAGTGTCACATGATCCTTCAAAAATCATTCTAATATGATGATCTGGTGCTCAAAAACATTTCTTTCGTTATCAATGTTGAAAAATAGTGGTGCTGCTTAATATTTTTGTGAACACAGTGATACATTTTTTTCTGGATTCTTTGATGAATAGAAAGTTCAAAGAACAGCATTTATTTGAAATAGATTTTTTGTAACATTAATGTCTTGTTACTGTTACTTTTGATCAAATTAATGCATCTTTGACTTGCTGAATAAAAATCTTAATATTACTGACTCCAAACTTTCAAATGGTAGTGTAGTTATGGACTGAATAAGGAATCCAAACCTCTATGAGTTGATACAGTACAGGTGTCCCCATATATGATTCTGCCTCCTTCTGTAAACTGCTCTGTAAACTGAGAAAAGAGCAGCATGTGAAAACACTGAAGAGTATTAAGTGAAACAGGACATTCTGAAGTTAAAATATAACAATATCTAATAATAATCAATCACCTGAGCAGTTTATCATCCGAGAGTCCACGTGGATTGTGAATAGAGATGCAAGGGGATGAATATGGATACTGAAAGTGAATAAAGAATACATTCAGAACACCAACAGAAAGTAAGTTGCTTATAAAGAAGTGTCAAGTAAATACAAGTAAATGTATGCATGCATGTATGCATGTATGTAATATATATATATATATATATATATATATATATATATATATTAGCAATTTGACCAACAAACCTGAGAGTTCAGATCCATTGCCAGTGTAAGACGGACAAACTGAGAGAGACAGTCCTCCGCAGTGGATGGATAGAGTACCAAACTGACTGTCCACCCTCTAATTGAGACAGATTTGACATATTTATTTCTGTACAGGTTAATGATAAGTTAACTATATTATTATCTCCAGCAATTTATGAAATGCGAAAACATTTACCCCTCATCTCTTTGAGTAACACTGAGCTCATCCAAGTAGATGGACTGCAGCACTTCAATTTCAGACACGACACTGTGGTGTCAAACAGATGTGAATTGATGTAAATTTCGAGTAGAACTGCCTTAATGTAGCAATGACATGAGTATAACACATCAGATATCCAGAGACTCTGGGTCAAAGACACGTTCTACAGTAAAACACTTTGCCATTTGTTTACTTAGATACTGAATTACAACGCCCATGACTACACAGATTACGCCTGGCCAATTTAAATATGGATTGACTTATTCTAGGACAAAATGATTTATGCAGTTTTCTGTATAAATCAGATTATATCATTTAAATTTAAATTATAAATTGTTATGTTATCATATATCACAGTACCATTTTAGTCACCTATGACAGCTCTCTTGTACCGTTAACAAGTATGCCCTGCAATTCTTCCAAAGAAGATATTTTCAGTTCATATGTCAACCAACCCTTGATTTATATAGTAATTAGTAACAAATAAACGCTTCTGTCAGTATTTCCCAGCAGCACAATACTCACTCGCTATCGGCAGCCATGTTGACAGTGACGTCACAACTCCACGACATCGGTCAGCTGACACAGAAGACAAACAGCTAGGAATTTCAAGGATTCAGGGGTTCATGATTCAGTGGTCAAATTAAATCATTTAAAGAAACGGTGCTTTCACCACTTATTTAGTAGATTAAATCCAGGAACTCAATTGAACAGAATTGTATTGAAAGAGGAAAGTGAGTATTAGTAAAATTATTTTAGTAAATACTAGTGTTTTTAACCCATACTACAGTAAAGACACTAGAGTAAATTGTAGTATGGTATAGTATTTACTACACTTTAATTTATACTACATACATACTGTAGTAATAACTGTAGTCAAATGTTAAACTATAGTACTGAGGTGTACTACAATTTACTGTAGTATATTTACTATAGTATGGCTCAAAAACACTAGCAGAAACAGCATATGCTAGTTAGGTGTATTTTGAAGCATGGCAGCTGGTTTGAGCTGGTTGAAGCTAGTCAAGTGTGAAACTAGCTCTGGCTCTGGACCAGCTTAAACCAGCTCAAACCAGCTGCCATGCTTTAAAACATACTTAAACAGCATATGCTGTTTTTTTTCCAACAGGGTTACTAGAGTAATTTTACTATAATATACTATAGTATTTTTTCATGCCTCTTTTACAAGCACGCAATGTTAGAAATTGACACCTTTGTGATTCTTAAAATCATATTTTATTGCTAATTTATTATTTGCATACATTAATGACATATACCAGGTCAATTTTAATCCAACACAAAACATCTCTCACTAATAATAGTGGAACACATTAGACAGTTTGTGTATAGTGTCTTTCCTGGACCAGGCTTTTGATACCAGTGTAAAAACATGCCAGTTAACTCCCCTTTTGTAAAAAGCAAAAACAAAAAAACAATTACATTGATAAACGTGTAAACAAACGCTGATGTTCGGCACATAATAGTGAATTTATTCCTCTTGGCTTTATCTGAGCGCAGTGTTAACATAAAAATCACATTTCTAATCTGGTAAATTGATGCAAAGGAATGAAGTTGCAAAGGTGTTTGATTTGTCCTTCTTTCCATATCTTCCAACACCTCTGCTCTAACAGCATTTCTTCCCTTTCTTCCTCCTCTCTCTATCCCGTTGGGAATTAATATGGACAGTGTCCTTTTCTCTCTCTCTCTCTCTTTCTGCTCGACTCTGGCTCTGTTTCTTGGCCCGAAGGACCATGTGGGTGAAAGCCATGAACATCTGCGAACAGAGCAGAATATATGTAGAATAAGGCATAGATATTATACATTTTAACTTAACACATCAAAGTGGACAGAAATTAAAGAATCATTATATTCAAGCAAAACAATAAATTGTTTTTTATTAATTTTAGCTTAAATTAAACCTAAATATTGAGGGCTTAAAGGTGCAGTAAGCGAGTTCTGAGAATCAGTTGATATTTGAAATCAAACTAAACAAACATTCCCTTCATTGCGCTGCCCTCAAAATGCACAAACATGCAATACAAGTGATATCTCTTTATCATAGCTGAAGCAGGGCAAAATAAAGCTTCACGGAAAAGACAAATGACCGACAAGGAAGAAAAGCAACAAGTGCGTTGTGCTGCTTGGTCTGATCCACTTTCAACAGCGTTTCTCAGAAATCACTTACTGCACCTTTAAATTAGCTTCAATTCCACATTTTGTGAAGACAGATCACAAAAACCTCACCTCTTCTACGTTGATATTCTCTTTAGCGCTTGTCTCAAACAACCTCACACCAACTGACTCTCCAAAGCGGAGAGCATCTTGGGTGTCCACAAGCCTTTTAGAAGGATCATCATTCTTGTTTCCCACTGTTAGGGATCATAGTGAAAAGGAATATTAAAAGTTGGCCTACAACGAATTTGGAATATATAACCAAAACATATTTTTTCATATCACAATGCTTAATAGGAAAGTAAATAAAGTTAATAAAACGTTGTGTATAAACTAACCTAAAATTTTGCAGACATTGTCACAGTTCTGTGAGATTTCATTTAACCATCTTTTCACGTTGACAAACGATTCAGGGTTTGTGACATCGTAAACAATGATGACACCATGAGTGTTTCTGTAATACCTAGAGGAAAAACACAGCAAACATGTGAGGAGAAGACCGAAAGAGAGCATAAGGATGGTCAAACAGATCAAATCTTTATGGTTTGACTAAAGCGAAGCTTACGTCGAGGTGATGGTTCTGAACCTTTCCTGCCCTGCAGTGTCCCAGATCTGGAGTTTAACTCTTTCTCCATCAATCTCTACTGTGCGAATCTTGAAGTCAACTCCAATAGTGGTTATGTAACTTCCTGTGAGGAGCGTGAGAGTGTTTAAGAAGTTACATATAAAATCATGCTGTCAAGCAAGCATGCACTCTCACTTTGTCTTGGACATGAGAACACAATGAATCAGATCATATATTTACAGACCCTTCGCATCATTTTCTGTCTCTCTCACAGACATGCACTCTGTGCCAAGCAGACTCACCAGAGAATGAGTTGTCTGCGAATCGTAGGAGCAAACTGCTTTTCCCTACATCTGCAACAGAATCAGAGTAGCATTTGTTAAATGTTCATCTGTAATACCTCGGTGCATATATATGTTTAATTAAACATGACAGTATTTTCTTTTATAAAACAAGATTATAGTAATAGATATAATTTATATTAACAAAAACGACAATAAAACGTCCCCACCATAAAAAAGTGCAATGGCACGAATACAGCACTTACAAAAATATCTTAAATTGTCCATCTGCACCATACAACTTAAGCTTAAAAGACAAACGCTACTTTGCACAGCTGCACAGTTACAGCGTGTCAGTGGCCAGAACTGACAATGACACAGCTGTGGTTAATACCACAGTTAAATTACAAACATGATGAACTCTTGACTTGAGATTGCATCACTGAGAGTATATACTCAAGATAACACATTTGCAAACGAACAAAGAGTTTATGCTTGTTAAAGTAAGCATTAAACAAAAATTCACTATTTTTTAAAATGCATGTTATTGCATATTATTTATTGTGAACAACTCATCCAAGTATACGTTTCATTTTATTTATTTCTTTGACCGCATAATGTTTAATTAAAATGTTATAACTACATCTTAGGGTGAAAAAAAAAACATCTCACTGGGGACGTATGCCGGACTCTCAAAATCCTGATGAATTGAAAGTCACTGCCTTACATTGTCTTTTTGATTTGCTACACTTTATTGTAGCTCGTTTCTGCCATGGAATAAAAAATAAAAAAGGTAACTTTTTCATCTCACAATTCTTATAATATATAATAATATAAAGTCGCAATTGCGAGTTATATCAGAATTGTGTGATAGTCAGTATCGCGAGTTATAAATTCAGAAATGCATGATATAAAGTCATGATTCACAATTCTGAAAAAAAGTAAGAATTCTGAGATTAAAAAGTCAATTCTGAGAAAAAAAAATCCTCAGAATTGGACTTTATATAACTCGCAATTCTGACATTATAACTCACAATTGCAACTTTATATCATGCAAAAAAAGTAAGAATTGTGAGATAAAAGGTCACAATTACCTTTTTTTATTCTGTGGTGGAAACAAGCCTCCATAACACTTGGATGTATGTCACAATATGTAAGTAAATATAATTATAATCCTGGATTTTGTTTAAGGAGGAGGATATTAAATGACCAGATAAAGTTTTATAGTAAATTTACATAAAAGAATTATGCATCACTGATGCATAACTTATTTATGTGAATTTAATATAAAAACAAAAGACAAACTGCTCAAACGATGTAGCCAAAACTTTCACAGATAATTTCATTACAGTACTCATCCCACCCATGGGCATACTCATGAACTGTTCAAATGACAAAATTCATGTAGGGATGAGGACTGTTACCCACATACACATAGTAGTTTCATTTCAGCTTTCCAGTTTGCAGTTAAATTGTGAAATTGCACAAAGTTCCAGTAAATGCACTAAGTCTCGAGAATTCTTAGTAATGGGCAGGGTGCTACAAAAATAAATGGGCTTAAACACTTATTTTATGACAAATATTGGTACTTCTCTTTTCGGGATTCTGCTTGGGTTCTCTATTAAAGAGGCAGATAGAAAAGCTGGAACCAAAACAGTTTGTTAGCAAGTGTATAAAAACACAAAAGTACTGACTGGAGTCACCAATGATGAGCAGCTTGAAGAGGTGATGGTAGTCTTTTCCAGCCATTCTTCTGTTCAAAATGTGTCCTCATGAAACAAGTTTAACAGCTTTTAACTCCTTTATATCACTTTTCCTGGGTCTTAAAGTGCCAGGAGGTTTAGAGTTTTGGGTGAAATACTGCAAGCATCATGTGATCGTCTTTCCAGTTTTCCTCAGAATTCAAGCATGAAATGATGCATCAGTTTGATTTCAACGCATTCCCATTTATGAAGTAGTGATTCTGCATTGCCCGTAACATATTTAAACTCTCCGTGCTATATTCTTAGTTCATCTTAAAACACTCATGTAATATTTCCATTGCTTAAAATCTATGTGAAATTGACTTTGTCACCTCGCCTTCAAGTGCAAACACATTACCACATTGTTGTGGTTAAGTATCAAATGACTCCGATTACAAAGTGAGCGGTTCTTTAATCGCTGATGGTGCTCATAATGCTGAGTTATAAGTGTGTCAGGAACCAGATTACACGGGGAAAAAAGGGTGATTTGTTTGAGATCCAAGTTGTTTTGTCTCCAAATCTTGATTTCACAAATATGTAGATGGCATCTCGGTCACAACAATTACATTCCGCCTGTTTAACCAATGCATGCAGGGGCTGGTAGCTTCCCTTGCTTTCAAAGATCACTGTTACTCCAAGACACTGTAGGAATGCAGGTTCAAGCCAAATGTGAGAAGTCCCAGTCGGTCCCCTTTAAGCCCTAATCCTAGAAAAAAGGGAGAAAGAGACAGGTATTACTTATGGATCTTGTTCAAATTTAGACATACACCCCCTTTTGCAGCAGCTGTGGCACTAAATTTAGCTTCTCCCACTCTGACAGACAAATGACACCCTTGAAACCACATGCACCAGCTTTTCGCTCGGGTTTATAGACAGAAATCAGGATATATGTACACACACATCTTGCCCCTCACAACTGAAACCAAAAGAGTAGACAGAATGATTGAAAGCCCACATAAAACTAACTGATGAGTCGAGACAAAGCTAAAGACTCTGTAAAATGTCCAAATGTTCCATGAAAACAGGAAGGGACGTGTTTTTCCTGAGCTGCCGTTGCGAGCAGGGCACAGGCTTCTCATTATAACACATTTTTGGTCTAAAATGAAGACAGTAGGTTAAACAGTTACGTCCTTCGGGCACATATGATCCTTTTAACAAGAAAAAATGTGGAAGAGAAGTAAAACTGACACACCTAAGCCTATATCCGCTTATCAGACAAAACGAGAAAATCATTCTCGGTGCCACTGCCAAACGTCAAAGTGAAAGTATTCGGTGCTCTAATACTACAACTGGAATAAACGGGAAAATCACAAGAAAGGGAAATCAGTTGTATATTTAGAGGCATAACTTATTCACTTTATTCTATCCATTGCTAACGTATACGGTAATCATAAACTGATTGTCCTTCTGAGATAAGCGACCTTGATAAACGACTCCGAATTACTTGAAAATCAAGCCGCGAGGCGCAATATACTTAGGAACTCAGAATCATGGGTCGACAAAACACAAACAGACACACCTGTAAAAACATGCAATCATACCAAACCTCAAGTTTGAACTCTCGCCTTGATCTGCTTCTTAAGTTCCGTGTCCTTTAACCTCTTGGTCTAACTTGTGTCCATTACTCAACAACTCCTCGGCTTTAATTTGCTCAAGTTGTTTTGAAATGCAGCTAAGCTAGCTACTTAACTAGCCGCAGATGCTCCAAGATAATAAGATCAAACTCAGAGCTAAAGAAAAGCTCACCGACAACACTTATAAACACAACAACATATTCCAAGCACGCTGGGAAAAAATACGGAAGACTTGGCACTAGACTTGGCTAGGGTGGTCGGTTAGTGTCGGATTAGTCCTGCAGGCAGCACCGGGATCCGGGAATCCAGTGTTTGGGGAAGTTCGGACAGTGTCCCAGCGGCCGCAAAGATCAGATCCGCCCATCTGAGGGCGCCGCACCTGAATGTTGAGTCACTCTCATCCTCATCATGTGCCCGAGTTTCTCTGTCTCCTCCTCCTCCTCATGCCACTCCTGTCGCTGCTGCGATTGCCATCGCTATTCTGTTGCAACGGACAAACTTATGACATTTCAGCCACACATTTTAACTGACTCAGAACCAAGCTTGCCTACAGAGACATTATTGGCCATATACGTCTATTCGCAGTTAAAATGCTTTCTGGGTAGGCAGGCCAATACGCTTTAACAGCGTAAATGACCATCAAATGTTTAAAAGTTATACAAATAAATTAATAGTTCTTCTAATATGTTTAAATGATTTGCACAAACATTAAATGAAACTCCAGATGTAGCCTAATAAAAGCCGTTTTATTTTGCATGGAGCGGGTCGCCTCATGAGGGCTGCCATTTTGAACACGTGACCAGCTGATTAAGAAAAGATAAATAAGAAACTGAGACAGGTTAAATCCAGAAGAACTGCCTCCAAGACGCTTTTAGAAACCTACCTGCAAAGCTAGTACTGTGAAAAGTTTTAGGCACTTAGCTGTAAAGGATGCTTCCAAAAAAATAATGGCATACATAGATTTTTATTTATCAGTTAACTTCTATTATTTGGTGCGACCACCCTTTACGTTAAAACAGCTTTTGTCCAGGTACACTTGCAGAGGCAGTTTTTCAAGTAGCTTTGCAAGTAGGTTTTTTCAAGCATCTTGGAGACATTGCTGCAGTTCTTCTGGATTTAGTCTGTCTCAGTTTTTTCTGTTTCTTCATGTAATCCCAAATGGACTCGATGATGGTGAGATCTGATGTCAGTGTGGAGCACCAGCTGTTGTCAGACTGTTTGTCTTTTTTTTTTTTAAATCTCACTGGATTATTACAATTAATGGCAAAAAGAATGTTTGGAAATGTAAACTGATGTTTCCTACTGACACACTACAGCAACATATAAATAACTGGCTTAAATCCATAATGTGCCAAAGAATTTGCTGAGTACTGTACATGTGTAAAACTATACTTTATGTATTTTACTATATTAGTGTAAAAACACAAAGTGCACCTTTCAAGGTACCATTCAAATGTAAATAAAAAGCTAAAAACACACTTTTAAAAACAGTGAACAATAACCAAATTAGTTTATTATATTTAAAAAAAAATCATTGTTTAGTTTCATTCTAGTAAATCAAACATCAAGGATTTTTCACAAAATTCAAGTGTTGGTGATTAATCAGAATGACAGAGAAAAGGCTCTGTAACTGAAGTTGGTGAACACATCAATTTGGTGACTGCTGCCCCCTACTGTCATAACCTGAAAGATGAATATTGGTTAAAGGTTACAATCATTCCATTCACAAATCTTCACATTCACACACCTAGCCAGTAAGGAAAAAAATGTGTAGCACCATGGATATGGATACATCTGGCAATGTGAATAAAAGGTGCACCCACCCTATGTTCAGTGTTTTTGAGATTGAGAGCCAGTGTGTTGAGTGATGAAGGAGAGCAGGGAATCTGAGCTTTCACTGTACCTCCATGTAAACAGTGGGACACATATGGACCCTCACCGACTGACATGATCTAAACAACCACAACATAATATATTATTTAAAAATATATAACTGTCCAATAATCTGTACATAATCACACACACACACACACACACACACACACACACACACACACACACACACACACACACACACATATATATACACACCTAAATGATTATTAGGAACACCTGTTAAATTTCTCATTAATGCAATTATCTAATCAACCAATCACATGGCAGTTGCTTCAATGCATTTAGGGGTGTGGTCCTGGTCAAGACAATCTCCTGAACTCCAAACTGAATGTCAGAATGGGAAAGAAAGGTGATTTAAGCAATTTTGAGTGTGGCATAGTTGTTTGTGCCAGACGGGCCGGTCTGAGTATTTCACAATCTGCTCAGTTACTGGGATTTTCACGCACAACCATTTCTAGAGTTTACAAAGAATGGTGTGAAAAGGGAAAAACATCCAGTATGCGGCAGTCCTGTGGGCGAAAATGCTAGAGCTCAGAGGAGAATGGGCCGACTGATTCAAGCTGATAGAAGAGAAACTTTGACTGAAATAACCACTCGTTACAACCGAGGTATGCAGCAAAGCATTTGTGAAACCACAACACGCACAACCTTGAGGCGGATGGGCTACAACAGCAGAAGACCCCACCGGGTACCACTCATCTCCACTACAAATAGGAAAAAGAGGCTACAATTTGCACGAGCTCACCAAAATTGGACAGTTGAAGACTGGAAAAATGTTGCCTGGTCTGATGAGTCTCGATTTCTGTTGAGACATTCAGATGGTAGAGTCAGAATTTGGCATAAACAGAATGAGAACATGGCTCCATCATGCCTTGTTACCACTGTGCAGGCTGGTGGTGGTGGTGTAATGGTGTGGGGGATGTTTTCTTGGCACACTTTAGGCCCCTTAGTGCCAATTGGGCATCATTTAAATGCCATGGCCTACCTGAGCATTGTTTCTGACCATGTCCATCCCTTTATGACCACCATGTACCCATCCTCTGATGGCTACTTCCAGCAGGATAATGCACCATGTCACAAAGCTTGCATCATTTCAAATTGGTTTCTTGAACATGACAATGAGTTCACTGTACTAAAATGGCCCCCACAGTCACCAGATCTCAACCCAATAGAGCATCTTTGGGATGTGGTGGAACGGGAGCTTCGTGCCCTGGATGTGCATCCCACAAATCTCCATCAACTGCAAGATGCTATCCTATCAATATGGGCCAACATTTCTAAAGAATGCTTTCAGCACCTTGTTGAATCAATGCCACGTAGAATTAAGGCAGTTCTGAAGGCGAAAGGGGTCAAACACAGTATTAGTATGGTGTTCCTAATAATCCTTTAGGTGAGTGTATATATATTTATATATACACATTTTATATATGTTTTTCCCCCATTTAAAAACCACATAATTCACAACTAGCCCTTCTCACCAGGTCCTGGTAAAAGACAGCTTCTCTTTGACATCCAGGCAAAGGGAAGACAGAGGTGGGGGACATGGATCGGAGGTGCCATAAAGAGAGCGATGGGCCTCCACCACAGAGCTAAGAGGAAATAGATAACATAGGGGTATTATGCCATTCCATCTTAACATACATTAAGGGGCATTCCAGGAGAGCAGTACACCATGCAGATAATAACTGAGGCATTTAAAAACAAGCATGTCTATACATAAGCTGGACATGAGATAAACAAGAAAACAAACTGAGACAATAGTTTAACTGTCCCTGCCAACCAATCACAAATCCAACTTACCATCCAATCAGAGTCTGTAGCAAGACAGCTAATCCACTTGCCAAACTGGGGGCGTGCACATTCCTGACCCACCATTCCAGAACAAACGTGAGAGCGAGAGATAGTAAGATTTCAGTGCTGTCATGAATGCATTTTTTCACCTTATTCATTTATACTTTATAAGTAGGGGTGTCTTACCTCATATTTGAAAACTTCAATACAGTGAACTGGCCGATTTGTCCGTGAGTCTGGGGGAGGAAGTTTATACACTTATTACACAATGTTTCTCTATTCCTGCTTTCATTTTCTTAAAAGAAGAGTACGGGATATAGAAACAGTGCTGTGTCATTCACTAACCCCATATCCTCACAGCACCATCCTCTCCACCAGAGAGTATCTCCCCTTCCCTTTCTTTAAAGCACAGGCAGTGGATGTAGTCAGTGTGGCCCTTCAATACAGACTGCAGAACAAACAACACAAAGGGAAGGAAAATTAATGGCATTCCACTGTGTACTGTGTCATTTATTTATTTAAAAAGCTAAACATGCAACCCCTTCAATAAACTTCAAAGGGGGCCACAAGACAATCTTAAATTGTTTAAAATAAATGATATTATATTCAAATAATTTAACAATTAAAATTATATCTTTTCACACACAAAAAAAAAAATCAGTACAGCAAACAAGGGTCACACAAAATAGTGACAATTTTTGTGTGGCAACTGTCCCCTAAAAAAAACAAAGACACTGTTAGTGGACCTAAAATGTTTGTAAAATGTAAAATATGTTACAACTTTGTTTGTTTGTTTAGTTTTTCCTGACTCACCCTCTTCCATCCTTCAAAATTAATAAACATACAAAAGTTTTTGTCAGTATCAAGTTTTACAAAAAATCTCCAGAGTAATGTGAATTTGGAGAACTTGTCATATCATTCAAACAGTTTTGTTAGATGTTCATTTTATTTTTTTTCGTTAGAAAAATATTTTTTCGTCCATCAAATATTGTAGTCTCTGACCTTAAAAATGCCTGTCTCCATGTCCATGATGTGAATGTTATTGTCGCCTCCTCCAACTATCAAGCTGCTGTCCTGTGGAAAAATAACAGGCATCAAATTGACAAACTCTGAGATGCATAGACATACACAAATATATAATGAACCTTATGGAAATGTAGTGATATAAATGAATGTCAAACACACACATCAACTCATTAATTACACGCAACTACAAAATATGAATACATAAGGAAAAGCATGTATCAGGGAAAAAACAAAAATAGTTAAAGTACAAACCTTTGGGTTAATGATCATTGCATTGATCTCTGGTATTTCAAGACTAGTCCTGTGAGATGTTGCACAAACATTTGAGGTGACATTAACACAATAATTAAAGTCATAAAACAAAATTAGCAGTCACTGTCTTGAGTGTATGCTGTATATAATTTGTTAACATTAGTTAACATGACCTTACAATTAAAAAAGCCTTTAATAATCTTAGTTAAATGTCAACATCTACTAATACATTAGTAAAATCAAAATTTGTATCTGTTCATATTATTTAATTGTTGTCAAAAGCAAAAGATTAGACTGTACGGATATTAAAATCTACAGGTAACGCTTATACACACTAGATACGAGTAGTCACGCGGATGTTGTTAACATTTCAAATTTGAGAACAAAGTATAACAATAATATGCACGGTTTGATGTGATATGAGCTAAAGGATCGTTAGATTTAATCACCGTTGGTAGCGTGACTTATTGTAATGCCTTTTTTTTTCTCAGTTGGTCTGAACAAAATGTTACTTGTTCATGTGACATTTTGCGGGGGAAAATACTTATTTTGGTCATACTTCCAAGATGTAGAATCTGTGATTCCAAAGTACAGTATCCACACCGGTGCAGTGACTGACAGCCACTCCTCAAAACATTAAGATTAATCTGCGCTGAGGAGCTGTGCCGATGCACAACCCACGAAAAGATGATAATTCCGCAACTAACTGCAATTGCAGGTTTCAAACAGAGATGGCGACAAAGAGGCAAAACTTATGGACTGCAGCTTTAACTAACAAAAATTTACAAATACTGTAACAAATGTATTGCCCATGTTAGTTAATATTCATTAATGCATTAACTATTGTTAATTAACTGGATATTATTGTAAAGTGTTATCAGTTTATGCTAATCAGAATGATAATCATTGACAGTCTCTCACTCATAATTGGGTTTCCTTGTCCATGCAGCTTTGGTGCTCTGTGGAGACATAAATAAAAGATGTGCTGAGCTATTTTCTGCAAATATTACTGTTTTTACAGTGTCCGTAGGTACAAGGCAAAACTATGAAAAGGAATATGCAGTTTTTTTTAACCCAATACAAATCCATGAATCTCTTACTTTTTTGATGAGCTCTGCCCAACTCCAGGCACTGATCTCTCCGTTCCCAGCACTCAGGAGATGAGTGTCCGTGGAGAGTAAAGAGAACACCGGACCGTCATGAGCTGAAACAATTAAAAAGACCTTTCACTTGTCAGTGTTGCAATATTGGATAAAGGATCAAGTATTTTTAGGTAATGGTTGTGATTTTGAATCTGGAACACATGTAGTAGGCTAAAGGTAATAATAAAAAAAGATCTGTTATAAATGAAGTCTAACCAGTGAAGTTAAGGATGGGCTTCTGACTCCCCTCTGATGCATCTGGACTTAGTGCAGCCGAAAGACTGTAAGAACAAGACTAGTAACTAAAGGGAACACTTACATAGGCATTCAACATCAACACACTCTCAACCTATAAAATACGTGAGAATAATCTTTCAAGCGTACTTTAACAAACATTAGGGGACCTATTGACAAATGCCACTTAACCTGCTGTCCTATCTGCATGTTTAACCTGTTCTCTCACCTGAACACTGCGATCTCTCCATAGTTATTACCCGCTGCAAGGAAACGACCGCAGGGAGAGAAACTCTGCGAGAACACGGACATATGCAGGAGCTGGTGAAAGATTAGTATGTGTCACGAACACTGTTGACAATATCGTATAAATGTATAGCTGCATAAATTTATTTGTCGGCATTTAAAAATGTATGTGAAAACGGGTATGAATCGAGGTAAGTTATTACGCTGTAGGCTGAAAGATTTTTGCTTGATTCCTATTCAATAAATTGAATAAGATCCTGATCGTATTACTTACCTCAACTGGACCCATCCTCCGAGAGTTAATTCAACTCTTAATGTAACTTGAAAATAGGCTTTTCTATACAACGCCTTTTCGTGTTAACTAGCGTTGTTCGTTCAAAGAGCGTCGCGTAAATATGACGCAATATACAACCTCCACAGACTGGCCAGCTACAAGTTACCGTGGAAACTAGTGCTGCGTTCCAGGCAGGTTTTTGAGCTCGTAAGTTACGACTTCAAACCACGACTCACGACTTTGTAGCGTTCCAGACAAAGTCACGCTGAACTGCCTGAGCGCAAGGAATTGTGGTAGCTAGATGTAAACAAAGCATGGCGTACCATACGCGGCTTATGCTCATTTACAATCATTTATATCGCCAGAGGTGCTTACTCCTTGCTTATTTGAGGGAAACGGAGGAGAAAAAACAGCGCATAAGACAAGAGAAGCTGTTATACCTTTTATTTTATATTATTTGTATATTTGGAAATGTATTTGGTATTCATTTATTCTTGCACTCAATGAACTGAAAACGAACTGATAATGCATAACATTTGCAGATAAACGATTTGGTTTTTAATGTACGACTTTCATAAACACCGCACCCGTAGGGGCTGCCATTGTTGTTTCGCGGGCTATGTGACGTCAGAGCTCGTAACTGGGAGTACATCGATCTAGTAAGAGTTCACGGGTGGGAAGTCACAGGTTTGACTGGCGTTCCAGTGCACTTTCACTGGTAGAAGGTTGGGAAAAAAAAAAAACAGGTTACGGATTGCCTGGAACGCGGCATAGTTTCCGCAAAAAATACCAGTTTCTACGCGTTACTAGGGTAAAACTATATTTTATCTAGTTTTATAAAACAGTATACGAATAATAATATTTAAGAATCTATTGATGACAGATAGTAGCGGTTGATTTTAATTACCACAATTTTATTGTAGCAACAATTTACTATAGTATTTTGGGAGGAAAATTACCCTAGCACATTTCTGTAAGAGGAAGTCTCAGGTTATAAAGCTTTAAAGCTTTTTTTCCCCCCATGTTAATAGACTTTCTCCAATACCTGTTTAATATGATATCTGAACTACAGACTATAAACTATAATAAAAAATGAGTAGGTTGATTCTCAAAGCATTAAAAATAAAGTTAATAAACACATCGGTTCATTAAACTGCATACAGCTTTAAAGAAAATAGTGCTGTGTATTTGGCATCAGCTTCTCCTTTAGCACCACAAACTAAAATTTCAGACAGGATGATTCTACTGCCATTTTATTCACAATTATTTTTTTCCCCAACAAATAAACAAAGCATTAGACTCGGTCCACATATGCAGGAACAGAATATTGTCCATTCTGATCACCAAATTACAGACGTTCATCTACATTCAGAACAAATGTAGCAGACAGAAACCACCGAACGTGTGTGATTTTGTGTGTATGTATACAAATAGCATCCAGCATCTGTTGGCACAGAGCAATAGTTGAGAGCTTCAGTGTCTCAGCTGGCCTCCTTAAACATTAATTACACCATAATAAAAGGTAAAAATAAATCCTCCCTTTTGGGATGAGTTACAAAGAACCAAGTTGATACACCTTCCCCTACTAATGGTAAAAATATCACCATTACAACTAGTCACATTTCTAGTCTCATCCATGTTATACTGAGATGATCCAGTCCAGTGAGGGTCAGATAAGAGAGTCCAGAAAAAAAAAAAAAAAAGTGAACAATTATTATTCACTCATTTCCTCCGTCGACAGTCTGGAGATCTGCTTCGCGACTTCCTGCTTGCACTGCTTATGGAAAACAGAGATGAGATCAATATTAGTAATAATAAAAATTATAGTACATGCTGAAATAGATAGATCTGTTCAGAACTGACCGTCGAGTGGGTGGAGAATGTGCAGGTCTTCGTTGCCTCACTGGAGGGGAGTAACTGAGTGACCTAGAGTCTCTTAGCGAGTCTGCTGGCACTCTTTTGGGCTGTGGTGGACTGCATAGTTAAAACAATGATTGAGAAAGTGGTTTAGAGTTAGGTAGCAAAATGGGATGTAAATGTTGCATTTTATATCAGTTTCTATCAGTGTGAAAAGGGATACTGAATTGGGAAGATAACGCTACAATGATACATACACTCACCTAAAGGATTATTAGGAACACCATACTAATACTGTGTTTGACCCCCTTTCGCCTTCAGAACTGCCTTAATTCTACGTGGCATTGATTCAACAAGGTGCTGAAAGCATTCTTTAGAAATGTTGGCCCATATTGATAGGATAGCATCTTGCAGTTGATGGAGATTTGTGGGATGCACATCCAGGGCACGAAGCTCCCGTTCCACCACATCCCAAAGATGCTCTATTGGGTTGAGATCTGGTGACTGTGGGGGCCATTTTAGTACAGTGAACTCATTGTCATGTTCAAGAAACCAATTTGAAATGATTCGAGCTTTGTGACATGGTGCATTATCCTGCTGGAAGTAGCCATCAGAGGATGGGTACATGGTGGTCATAAAGAGATGGACATGGTCAGAAACAATGCTCAGGTAGGCCGTGGCATTTAAACGATGCCCAATTGGCACTAAGGGGCCTAAAGTGTGCCAAGAAAACATCCCCCACACCATTACACCACCACCACCAGCCTGCACAGTGGTAACAAGGCATGATGGATCCATGTTCTCATTTTGTTTATGCCAAATTCTGACTCTACCATCTGAATGTCTCAACAGAAATCGAGACTCATCAGACCAGGTAACAGTCTTCAACTGTCCAATTTTGGCGAGCTCGTGCAAATTGTAGCGGAGATGAGTGGTACCCGGTGGGGTCTTCTGCTGTTGTAGCCCATCCACCTCTAGGTTGTGCGTGTTGTGGCTTCACAAATGCTTTGCTGCATACCTCGGTTGTAACGAGTGGTTATTTCAGTCAAAGTTGCTCTTCTATCAGCTTGAATCAGTCGGCCCATTCTCCTCTGACCTCTAGCATCAACAAGGCATTTTCGCCCACAGGACTGCCGCATACTGGATGTTTTTCCCTTTTCACACCATTCTTTGTAAACTCTAGAAATGGTTGCGCGTGAAAATCCCAGTAACTGAGCAGATTGTGAAATACTCAGACTGGCCCGTCTGGCACCAACAACCATGCCACGCTCAAAATTGCTTAAATCACCTTTCTTTCCCATTCTGACATTCAGTTGGAGTTCAGGAGATTGTCTTGACCAGGACAACACCCCTAAATGCATTGAAGCAACTGCCATGTGATTGGTTGATTTGATAATTGCATTAATGAGAAATTGAACAGGTGTTCCTAATAATCCTTTAGGTGAGTGTATATGGATTCATGTGGATCAACATTTACTGTGATCTGAGATGCTCTGAAACACTGAAAACAATGTCTCATGAGCTGCTTGCATGTATATGAAACACAGTACTCTTTCACTTTGAAACTCGCAATGCATATATTTCTTTAAAATCACACTAAGCCATATCATGATTTTCTTTTTTCAATTAATGGTGCAGCCTTACTATAACAGTAGTTTAAAACATTGCCCAAGATTGTTGGATCATCCACATAAACCGAGAAAGTAAATAGGGTCAATTTTGATTCCATGTTGACTTGATGCAGTGGAAAATCCATTATTCCTTTAGTAGAGGAGGAATAAATGAATAATTAATAAATCAGCCAAAAAAAATTCTACCTTTTTTTTCCTTCTTGATCACTTTCTGATGAGGATGATGATGACGAAGAAGCTCTGCTTTTCGCTGTCTTGCCAGCATCTCTATTTGAACTTGCTTTAACATCCCTGGAAAAACATTAAAATTAAGTACCATCTATTAAACTGAGCTACATAAATGCTAAATGATTTGGCACTTACCCTTTTCCTTTATCTGTTTCACTGTCTGAGCTGTCTGATGAAGATGATGATGAGGATGAAGATGAGGACGAGGATGAAGATGATGATGAGGAAGATGATGAAGAACTTGGGCTGCTTCTCTGCCGCTTCTGTTGTTGGCCAGAGCTCTCCTTCTCTGGTTTCCCGTTCACTGCGTTCTTTCCTTTCATTGGCAGCTCGTGGTGCTGCTCATGGACAGATGATGGGGACTGGCCTCTTAATCGATCAACTGGTGGATCCCTGCTTTGTGATTGGTTGGTCGTTGGTGATCTAGAATGGGCAGCAAGTTCACGGGAGTGAGAGCGATTGTTAGAAGGGAGACGAGTCTCACGAGGAGGGGAGGGAGACGAATGTTTGGAGTTCTTTTCTGGTTGCTTATTTCTTGTCTGTTCATCAATTTCCCTTGATCTCTTTTTATCTGCATCTGTTGACTTTACCCTCTTCATCTGTCTTTGAGGAGAGGGTGAGGATGAAGAGGTCGAACTGGAGGAAGAGGATGATGACGACGAGCGGTGTGGAGGAGTGGGATCTTTGGGTGGTGCCCTCCTTCTTTGTTCTTGCTCTCGTTCTCTCTCTTTCTCCTGTTCACGCTGCCTCTCTCGCTCTCGATTTCTCCTCTCCTGCTCTCTCTCCCTTTCTCTTTCTCTTGACAGAGAGCGACTATTTCTGCGCCGACGTACTGGAGAGGGTGACCGACGAAACCTAGGTGTAGAGAGAGAAACATTTTTGTAAATAACCACACTTATAAGACATTTTCTGTTATAAACTTAATTTAAAACTCTGCTAATTACAGTGTATAGCTCTCAAATTAAAGGGACAACTGACTAAACCACTGACCACACAGACAAAAGAAATGAATACTTTGTGAAAGTAAGGACATTCATAAATGCTCTTTTGAACTTGTATCACATCTGTTTTCAACATAATAATAAAAATTGTTTCTTGAGCACCTAATCATATTAGAATGATTTCTGAAGGATTATGTCACACTGAAGACTGGAGTAATGATGCTGAAGATTCAGCTTTGCTATCACAGGAATACATTATTTTCCTCCATCAAAAACAATTGCACAGAAAAAGTAGTATCCAGCAGAATCACTGATTTTACATTAAAAAAAGGCATTCAAAGGATAATTTTTACCTTACAGAGCTTTGTAGGTGTACCTTTCTGAAATCTAAAAGTGAAATAATAGTAATGCACTATGGCCATGATTTCATAATTTATACACTTATAAACTCTCGAATTATTACTTTTACGTGAATTAATAAAAGATACATTTCTGATTTCAACATCATTTGTTCTTTAGATATTCCCCTGCAACCAGTATTTGTGGCAAGCAAAGTGACCACATTTGGTTTTTGACCATTGAAAATTGTAACGAGAAATTAGAATTGTGTAATCAGCTTAAGCACATTGTTTTTGTCTATCGTTGTGACTTCAATGAGGATCAGATCACATTTTATTTCATTCAAAGGGGTATATAATTAAAATAGAGATCATACAAATTGTATGTAAAAGGATATTTAAAAACACACTGCAAGACACTGCTGTCATTTAACCTATTTCCACAGATTGCCAGACTACTTTTAATGCTTAGCTTCGCGGGAGTTTAGCTTTAGCTTTAGCTTTTTTGGTAATCTGACTAACCTGTAGGGAGGACTTTGTCTTCGGGGACTCCTGGATCTGCTGCTCCTCATTCTCCTCTCCCTGGAACGCTCTCTTTCTCGGTCACCTGGTCTTGCTCTAAATCGGTCCCGCTCTCGTTCTCGGAAACGTTCTCTGCTGCGGTCCCGCCAGTAAGGGGATGAATTTCGTGGAGGTGACAGTCTTCTCGCTCCTCGTCTCGGACTGGGGGAACGTGAGCGTTGTGGGTCCTGGTACTGTCGTGGTGGAGTGCGTTTTGGTGAAGGCCGAGATACTGTCTGTTTAACCTGTGACAAGTCATTTCTTCCTTTTCCCCTCGGAGACATAGGCGACGCGTCTTTTTTTCGGTCACTCTGTCGATCTCTTCCTCTGCCAGGTGAGGGACGTGATAACTCTAGTTCCAGCTCTGATGGGGTATATCGCTCGCCTCCACGATCTCTGCTCTGAGATTTGGTTTCATCTGAAGGCGTGTATCGGTTCCGGCCTCTCTGAGGGGGTGAAGGAGGTGGGCTGGAACTCTCGGTGGGAGTGTACCTTTCTTTTCCACGGTCTTTGGTTCCTGTGGAGGGAGATGAGGAGCTGCCAGGTCTCCGGTCTCTCTCCACATCTTGTTGTCTCTTATCAACATTGTCCATTTTTCTCTGGGGCTCAGGAGGTGAACTCTGTCTTTGTGTGGGAGGGTACACCTTCTTGCCTTCATCACTCTCTCCATCCCTTCCTCGGTTCTCCTTCTCACGGCGTGCGATAGCCTGAGCGATGACAGCGTTAGGAACCAATTTACTGGCTGTGCTGCTGTCTTTTGAACTTTTCGGTTTCTTCTTTTCATCATCCGAGGATGATGACGATGAAGAAGAGGAGGAGGAGGAGGAGGAGGAGGATGACGATGACGAGGAGGAGCTGTCACTATCACTCTCGCTGCTACTACTGCTGCTGCTACTACTACTTGCAGCTTTGTCTTTCTTCGCAGGCTTTTCCTTTTGAGTCTGTTTCTCCTCCTTTTGGTCTTGAGGACTCTTTTCCTGCCTTTTTTCCTCTTCAATTCTTCTGTTTTTCTTGCCCACCTCTTGCTCTGGCTCACTTCCTCTGGCACCTTGTCTGTCCTCAGGCTGACAGCTAAAGGAGGACTTTCTGTCTGATCGGAACACCTCTTGGCTTCTGGTGCGGTTTCTCTCCTTTTCTCTGTCGCTCTCTCTGGCTTTTCTCAAAGCCTCTTCCTTCATCTCCTCCTCTCGTTTTCTGTCTTTGTCTCTCTGTTCTTCTCGCTCCTTCTCCAGTTTACGATCTCGTTCTTTTTGCCCTCCATTGGCATAAGGTAAACGTTTAGCAGGAGAAGTGGAGTCACTAGATCGGTTTCGGTCTCGTTCCTTCCCTTTATCACTCTCCCGTCCTTGATCATCCTTTCTACTAGACAGGATTGTTTCAATATCGCTATTCCTCTGTCTGTCTCTCGCTCTGTCCCCACGGCTCTCCATTTCCCTGTCCCTCAGGGAAGCTTCTTTCTCTCCACTGTGACCTCTTCTCGTTTTGTCTTTACGTGGAGGGGACGGGGATGAGGATGCGTCATGTTTTCTTTGACCTTTGTTCTTTCTCCCATTGTCCACTTGGTTCTTGTCTCTTTGCAGCTTAGGAGTCGGAGAACGAGACGAAGAGTCACGCCTTTTCCGCTGAGAGGGTTTCTGTCTCTCTTCGCTCCGTTGTCTTCTGTCTTGCTGCTGGTTACGTGGTGGAGATGGTGAAGAGGAGTTGTGTCTTGTCTGAGGAGGGTTCTCCCTCTCTTCACTCCGTGGTCGTCTGTCCCGCCTCTGCTTTGGTGGAGGAGATGGCGATGAAGAGTTGTGTTGTCGTCTCTGAGGTTTTTCTTGCACTTGTCCTCTCTCATGCTCTCGGCCTTTGTCCCTTCTGCTGTGCTCAGGCGTTCTTGAGCGTATTGGTGATCTCTAAAAGTGGGGAAGACAAAGAATTAGGTCAATGCAAAACCAAATATTTTTAAAAATCAACTAGTTAGAGGTTTGCCTGAATAACTGCTTGACTAATCTGGCTCAGGAAGGCCTGAATAATTAGATCAGTCATCATGCATTTGCATAACAAGATCTTGTGTTAAATGCAGGGGTCTCTAGATGCATTTTTAAAAAATGATGTGAGATGTAACAATGGCTTAAGATACCATCCGAATGCGTTTGGTTGTAATTTAATGTGGACATTGTGTGTAGTAAAATACATACTATAAATGTTTACTAAAAATGAATGCTTATTTAAAAAAGAAAAAATATACATATAAATTATAAATAAAAAAAACAATATATAAATAAGTTTAAAGTAAGATAACAGACTGATATATGCGTGTATGTGTGTGTATATAACTAGCCCAATTTACCAATCAAATAAAAAGGAATAAATCAGATTAAACAAATACAGTGTGCATATGCCTCTATGACTTCCAAAAGAACAAATTAATTACCTCTCTGACTTCCAACCTCTTTGGACTTTCCTCAATATGGCCCCGGCGCCTCCTGTCAGAGGATCTTCCTTTCCTCCCCTCATCTGGACGAGAATCTGATTTATTCTGCTGCTTCCCTCTTTGAGGGGATTGGCTAAAAACAAAAAGCATGCATTTACATGAACTTGAATTTTCATTAATTAAAGACATTTTTGATAAATTAGACCATCTCAAACACTGAGCAAGCATTTTCCATATAAATTTAAAACTACTTGGGGTAAAAAAAATCTATTTAAAAGGTTGGAAAAGGGTTTTGTAAATGCTTTAAGAAAAAGATAAAGACAAAGACAAACTCAATGTAAAGTTAACCCTTAGTACACACTATAAAATGGTCTGGTCATGTAGCCTTATTTTGTGTCATGTTACCTGTGAGCTGGGCTGGAGGACGCACTCTGCTGTTTTCGGCTCTTATCGGGAGGAGCCTCATTGTCACTCCTTTTTCTCTTTCTTTTGGATGTTTCTCTTTCATCTGATGAACTGTAGCAAGATAAATTTTAACAATTAAATGTAAATAAAGAACATGTAATCTGTTCACAGGTAACTTAAAACGGTAAGGAGAAAACCTACCTCTCAGTGTCACTCTTCATTGACTCCTCACTAAAAGCAAAGTTTTTTGTTATTTAAGCCATTTAAATAAATAAATAAATATATATATATATATATATATATACACACACACACACACGTATAGCGTCCACACCAGACGCGACAATAGCAAATCCATTTGCTCTTTGTGTTCAGAAGTAGCGCAAGTGCTTAGAGTACGTCAAAAATAGAGCATTAGTTTACTGTCAGGAATTAGTTTTGTAAAGCATCACTGATTATAACAAATTCTATTTGCTTTTGTCGCTCCTGTTTGGTGTAGATGCGGTGTTAGGGGAGAGTGGGGGCAAGATGTGTCAGTGAAAATTTGTCATTGAACATAAATCATAAACATTTTTATTGCTAATCAATGAAGCCTTTTGACTGGCTACTTGATCGCTAAAATACATGTTATGTCAACAGAAATGTATACAGGTCTACAAATATTTATTAAAAATGACATTATGTGTCAAACATGACAAAGCATTTCTCTCAAAATGGTAGCTGTGGGGTAAGGTGTGTTAGCAAATGCCACAATTTAACTTGAAGTATCTCAGTTAATAGTGATATTGACAATACATATTTTTTTATTCCCACATGCAGATATTCTGATCTGAATATTAAACCTTCTCCTGGATAGTTTATGAATAATGTGCAGCAAAGTAAGACTTGTGAACAAGTTACAAATGCAAAACATCATTCGCACATTCATATACTGACTCAATTAAATACATTTAGGTGTATTAATTTTACCCAATTTCTTCTTGCCTAAAGGGCAACATAAGAATAATTAACAGCATATTGTTATGCAAGGAAACAAAATTAAAGGAATTAAATGAAACCTTTTCTTTTTCTTCCTCTTGTCCTTTTTCTTTTCTCGCCGAGGGGAAGGTGAGGGGCTCTCAGAGCTAAGAGTGAAAATTGATTCATTAATATATTATTCTCTTTAAATTCATTCCAAATTCCCCCTCCGTTCTTCAGTTTACCTTTCTCTTCCTTTGTTTTTCTTTTTCTTTTTCTTCCTGCTCTTTTTTCGCTCAGGAGATGAATCTGAATCATCAGACTTAATAATCCTGAAAGAAAATGATGAGAAACAGACAGAACAGCAAGTACTCAGATGAGGTACAACACAAAGGCTTTGACTTCTTAAAAGTTACAGAACATCAAGCTCTTTTATCTCAAAAGATAAAGTAAAAAGTGATTCCTCATGATAAGACCCCTCCAACTACTCACTGGTACTTCTGCTGCTGTTTCTCTCTTTCCAGCCTCTCCTGCTCCCTCTTCTCCTTCTCTCGCTCCTTCCGGTCAGGATGGAAGGATGAGCCGTCGACGTAGTCAGAGCTGATACCGAAGGCTTCTCTCAGACGGTCATTTTTTTGCTGGTTAGCAGCTGCCAGAGCATGAGTCTCAGTCACACTGTTAAAAAGAGCAAAATGTGGATTTTTATATTATATTATATTATAAAATATACATATATAGATACACATACACACACACACACACACACACACACACTCACCTAAAGGATTATTAGGAACACCATACTAATACTGTGTTTGACCCCCTTTCGCCTTCAGAACTGCCTTAATTCTACGTGCCATTGATTCAACAAGGTGCTGAAAGCATTCTTTAGAAATGTTGGCCCATATTGATAGGATAGCATCTTGCAGTTGATGGAGATTTGTGGGATGCACATCCAGGGCACGAAGCTCCCGTTCCACCACATCCCAAAGATGCTCTATTGGGTTGAGATCTGGTGACTGTGGGGGCCATTTTAGTACAGTGAACTCATTGTCATGTTCAAGAAACCAATTTGAAATGATTCGAGCTTTGTGACATGGTGCATTGTCCTGCTGGAAGTAGCCATCAGAGGATGGGTACATGGTGGTCATAAAGGGATGGACATGGTCAGAAACAATGCTCAGGTAGGCCGTGGCATTTAAATGATGCCCAATTGGCACTAAGGGGCCTAAAGTGTGCCAAGAAAACATCCCCCACACCATTACACCACCACCACCAGCCTGCACAGTGGTAACAAGGCATGATGGATCCATGTTCTCATTCTGTTTACGCCAAATTCTGACTCTACCATCTGAATGTCTCAACAGAAATCGAGACTCATCAGACCAGGCAACATTTTTCCAGTCTTCAACTGTCCAATTTTGGTGAGCTCGTGCAAATTGTAGCCTCTTTTTCCTATTTGTAGTGGAGATGAGTGGTACCCGGTGGGGTCTTCTGCTGTTGTAGCCCATCCGCCTCAAGGTTGTGCGTGTTGTGGCTTCACAAATGCTTTGCTACACACCTCGGTTGTAACGAGTGGTTATTTCAGTCAAAGTTGCTCTTCTATCAGCTTGAATCAGTCGGCCCATTCTCCTCTGAGCTCTAGCATCAACAAGGCATTTTCGCCCATTTTCGGGATGTTTTTCCCTTTTCACACCATTCTTTGTAAACTCTAGAAATGGTTGTGCGTGAAAATCCCAGTAACTGAGCAGATTGTGAAATACTCAGACCGGCCCGTCTGGCACCAACAACCATGCCACGCTCAAAATTGCTTAAATCACCTTTCTTTCCCATTCTGACATTCAGTTTGGAGTTCAGGAGATTGTCTTGACCAGGACCACACCCCTAAATGCTTTGAAGCAACTGCCATGTGATTGGCTGATTAGATAATTGCATTAATGAGAAATTGAACAGGTGTTCCTAATAATCCTTTAGGTGAGTGTAATATATATTATATATATATATATGTATTTATTAGCAGTGCACAGAAAAAGCCCATCATAAAAATCTCAATATCCGTTTGAATGGTCTGAAGTAATACTCACATTGGCTTCTCTGTTTGAGGAGGTGCAGGTTCTTCTCTTTCTTGCAGCATCAAACGAAAGGTGTTGACTTTCTCTTCAATCTCCTCTGCAGAGTACCTGTCACACAGGAGGGACTGGTCAGAGATCACTCTTAAGATCTCTTTGCTCATTAAGAATGATCATAATAACACAAAACATATCAAATGTTTTTGAAAGTCTTGTATGGTCACCAGGGATGCATTTATTTTATTTAAAAACAGGAAGTGTGAAATATTATTACAATTGATAACTATTATCCATTTAAATAAAAGCAATTTATTCCTTTGATGGCAAAGCTGATTTTTCAGTCTTCAGTGTCAGACAATCCTTCAGAAATCATTCTAATACACTGATTTGGTGTTTCGTACTGAAACTTTTACTGCTTATATATTTAAACTTTTTTTCAGCTGAGAGATAAGATACAAAACTTGCATTTGTTGTGACTGGCATGTTGCTTGATTTAAATTTGATACTGAAAGCTCAGAAGCCACTGAGAGGAAATATGTAGGCTGCATTCTTTATGTGCAGACTATGGGTGGGCGATATGACCAAAATCTTAAAACTGTGATAAAGAAAGAGCAAAGAAAACAAACTGCAACAGAACAAAGATACAAAAGATATTTTGTTGTTTGATTAGCATATTAATGACAGCAGGAAAATTTGGATGCTGTCACTTTAAGATCGACTGCACGGATCCAATATACTTGTGCGTTTTCCCTTAACTGTTTATGTTGACTTGAAACATAAATTACTGTTTACTTGCAAATACATGATCACTTTGACAAATAGGTATGTGTATTTAACAGTTCAAGCCCAATTAGGCAGCAAAATCGCTCAGTTCAGTTCACACGCGCTCTGAGAAAGTCTCTCAAACAGCGCTCGCATATACTGAAATTAGTTCTTTCACTGCTAATTGTGCTTTAACTGCGATGCTTAAAAATGCATGCAAACGATAAGCTTTCGTGACTGCGTAGCACAGCAATGTCACATGAGCGTAACCGCAAAAAAATCTTGCACGGTTGATAAATTTCTACCAGTTAATCGTGTGTACCGGTATATCGCCCACCCCTAGTGCAGACCATTAACTCTAATCTGAAGAGAATTCTTCATACGATTTCATCTCATCTTACCCCTGCTCCTCCATCATGTCTTGCAGCTCGGCACATTTCACCTCCAGCTGTCTCTTCCTCTGGTGCTCTAGGATTTCAGCATTAGGTTGTCTGTTCAGCTGACTCTCCAGTCTCTCTCTGTCTTTCTCATCCCGCTCTCCTCCGCGCTCATCCCTGTTCCTCTTCACGCGTACACTGGAGAGATTCCGCTGAACGTAGCCATTCGTGCCACTGCCTCGTGGCGTGGTCAGCCCGATACCGTTATACATCTCTGCTCTGAGAGGTCTGAAAAAAAAATGATAACTTGTCAGTAAGCACTGAACTAAAAAAAACTAAAAATGCGATATAGAATTTTTCAAATTACCTTGAATAAAAGCATTTGATACATGAATAATGTAATTAAACGAGCGCTGTTGGGAGACATTATGGCGCCTTTTGCATTTGTGGAAGTAACCATGAAAATAAAATAAAAAACTTCTAAAATGAACAAAATCATAATAACACAATTAAAGCATGCAATAGTTATTAGAGAAGGAACTTAAGAAGTTTTAGTTTGTTGATTACAAAAAAAAAAGAAAAGAAAAAAACATTAAACAGAAACGACAAAGGAACAAACTAAGGGACTTGATATTGCAAAAACGCAATTCTTGAGTGGATTTATCCATTTAACCCTCAGAGACCCTAGCAGAACTGCAATGGTGGTATGAAGCAGTTAAATAATGCCACAACAATAGCTGACAATCTGAAATTCATCACAAATTCCATTTTGGTGGGGGAAAAGGTTGCATATAAAACAGCTCGCTAAAGTCACACGCCAGTCAGCTGACACAATTCTTAACACTTTAGGAACAAATGTATCCATTTACAAACCAAGCGTTTTGACTTCTAACAATCTAATCACAGGACACTTTGAACACATTAATGAGACCATTTTTCTAGCAAAAATAATGCTGGGTATTAATTTTTTTTCTTTTCTTTTAACACAATGGAAGCTATGAATTATTCATTTTTTCAGCTCTTTTGTGGGCTGTTTTGTCATTGTTTTATATGAATACTTACATTTCACGATTGTATTCTTAATGGTTGAAATTGGGTATTATTTTTTAAATATATTTGTATTTTAAATTATACCCCAAAGCACATTTTGCCTAAACAAAAAGTTTTTTTTCACAAATAAGTGTTTTATAAAGACGTATCAATGCTTGGGTCTCTGAGGGTTAATGTGCTGAGAGTCACTAGAAAACCAGAAATAGAGTCCAGAAATAGCCAGATTCAGCACATTGTCAAAGACATGGCTGGGAGAAAAATCTGAATTACTTTCCAGATCATGAAACCACACGAGTATATAAAATAAAGCATAAGACAACTCAAGTGTTATTACTTATAGGTCATTCACAGAGACTTGTGCTGTGGTGTGTTCTAAACTGATCAAACATATGTTGAAACGAGCTCAAATTATTACAATGAATTACAATAAGCCTACCAAGAGAGCATTAAAGTCGTGTTAAACGCTCCAAACATCCCATATTATGCCCAAGGTAGGTAGGCTGCTCACTGTATTTTAATACAGACACTGTATCGCGCCCACAAGATGAAGAACAGTCTTAAAACAGCAGCAGGCCGAGGCCTTCTGTACTGCAAATACTTCATTCACTTCACTCCACTGCCGCTGATTCTCTTTCACTTTTAGTCTTTATGTAACACATACTGAATACCCCCCGTGTTTACTTGTAAAACAGAATTTGGGTTGTTTTAGCACGCTAACTGTGTCTTTGAGCTAACAGGATCACTCTACAGTACAGCATGCTAACTGGCCATTAAGCTTATGTTACGTGTGCGCTACGTACCTCTGTGATCCCACTCAGGGAGAGAACAAAAGTAGAACCGTTACAGACCAAAGATCGAAGAAATGTGGCACTGCGAGCAAAAACCTAGGGATTCTATATCAAATAATCCTAGTAAAATAAAAACGATGTGCGCAACGTTGGGTAGAACGAACAGGTAACGCTCATTTGGACGTCATCATGAAGATCTCGCGAGAAAGTTCGGGGAAGGACTGTGACTGTGGACTACATTTCCCACAATTCTTACTTTTTTTTGGTTCTTCAAAGTAAGATTAAAATAATCAAAATACAGTAAAAATTGTAAGATTGTATTTAGTTGAAAATATAATTTAATAAATATAATTTATTCGTTTATGGCAAAGCTGAAAATAGTTGCTGCTTAATATTTTTGTGGAAAATTCAATGGAATTTTTTTAATAACAATTTGAAATAAAATACATTAATGGGCCTCATTCATGAAACACGAGCAGAACGAATTTTTGTGTAAATCGTTCGTAAAGCCGCTTTGACGTAAATTTTTGCATTTACGAAAATGTTCGTATTTTCAAAATGTTAGTTGACTATAAATTGACACCTGCTCTCTACCACGTGTAAAATGGTGCGTAAAACATTTGAACGGTCTGTGTTCTAATTTAGGCAAACTGATGACATTGCATTGTGATGCACTATGTACCATATTTCACGAGTTGATTTGCCCGGTGTTTTTCTTGTTTTTCTTTTTTCTTCAACTTTGGGTAATAGCAATAGGCAGCACTCGTCACTGTCACTTTTTACCCAGCCGCCCAATCACAGTGGAGGAGGGGCGGGACTAATACAACACCGACCAATCATCCTACTTGAACAACGACCGAACAATGGAGAAGTTAATATTGCTAGTTAGGCCCTACTGCATTTTTATATTCAGTAATATTCTTTAACATGAGATACTAGTAACACATTACTGCCATGGATAGATATTTTGTATCATAGCAAAGTATCTCAGCTGGAAAAACGCTGCGCTTAGAAAGCGCTTTAAGCGCCACCCGCTGGCCGTTTTCAGAAGAGCACCAGGCATGTTTTAGCTGGCTAAAATGCTTTAGTGGACACACGATAATTGAATATTTATTACTAGGCATATGGCCAATTGGTCTCTTTAGCATGTATGCAATACTGGAGCCAAACCTGAGAAGGGAGTCCAGAAGATTAGTAATTTGCGTAGTTGCAACTCATGGGCGGGGATAATGCTAATTATGAATGAGCGTGCACGCGCGCCCTATTTATGAATATTTGGAATTCATTAATATACACACGTTTAACTACCGAATCCGTGGTATACGAAGCGTTTGAGAATCCGGAGGAGAGTTTTCGTAAAGGTCCATTTTACGCGCAAATTACTCCGAATTTGCTCATATATTTACGAAAGATTCATGAATGAAGGATGAAAATGAGTAAAAACACACAGAATAAGCCTCACACAATATGAGTTTTATTATTTAAGTATTGTTTTGTGGCTTTTAGTCCATAGTGTGTTAGTTTTGAGACATCTAGTGTTCTTCAAAACACTGACCTATTAGTAGGCCTATGTACTGTAGCCTAACCTATATATAGTTTGTAAAAAAGCAGTATGTCAAATGAGTAAGATATCCGAATACAAAGTATTCAAGAAACAGTTGGCAAACAATACCAAGATTACACACTGCATATGCTTAGATTCTCAAGCAAGGAACCATTAGACTCTTTTCTATCCCAGATGCTGGCAGACCGTAATTCATTGATATATAAAATCATTTTTACTAACTACTCAGTCACAATATTTAAAAATCTCATAAAAAACCACAGTAAATACTACACAAATAATATGAATATTATCAGTACAATGTAAGAACCAAAATACAAACTACGATAACTGAATATATAACAGCTGACAAAGCACATATTTCAGCTGCTGTACTCTGGACACATCTACAGTCTCTGTCTCTTCTGGGAATCTCAGGTGTGTGAGTTGAAATGTTACCATCACATTTCATCCAGTCAGTAGCAATGGACTTCGGGAAAGCAGTTTCCTGCTCCAGGCCCCCTCTTTTTAAAATCCAGTAGTTTGAATCTTTAAAGAAATAAGTGTCTCCTGAAGGAAATGTGGATAAAATGGTTTGAGGTTGGTTTGGGAGAATAAAAAAAAAGACAAATGGAAATCATTATAAATAAATAAAAGCTTTTATGACAAAAGATGCATCTTACCATCTAGAAATCCAATGATATCATCAGGGTAAGAGGGCATCCCCCAGATGGATGCTGGTTTAGGGTACCCTTCCTCCAGCTTCCTCTCTGTTCCTGCCTCATCAATCCTCCAGTACTCTCCACCACTAAACAGATACGTCTTCCCATTGTGCGGCCACACAAATACTGCCTCCACTCTCTCTGGAACCCGTCCTGCAGAAGAGCGTAAGCCCCATTCTGAAAGTGGACGTGGGTACCCAGGGAGGGACACTGTGTTTCTAAATACCCAGTACTGATTACCTGAGAAAGACCAGAATGAAAAAGACTCAAAATAAGGAATGAAGATGCTCCTGAGTCCAACTGCCACTAAAAATCTGATTTTTCACCCACTATTTCTATAAATGTTTTGCATCTGTTTACAGTCAATAGCCCCTAATATAGTATGAAAATAATAAACAAATGCTTGTACTCACTTACTTGCTTACATATGCATATTTTTACATTTTGGCTCTCTTTTTTCATTCTTACCAATAAAGAATACAATATATCCATCTCTTCTCTCATACACCGCATCAACTCTGGCTGTTTCCGGAGGCAAACCGATCCAGAAGCTATGGATCAGAGCTGGAGTCAAGGACAATAATGAGCCTGAATGATTTACCCTCCAAAAGTGTGGACCTGATAAAAAGCGAATTGAGGGAGAGGGTGATACAGAAACAGTATTTTCTTTCACTTATAATTTTTATACTTTTCTACAAATTATTTTTCAGGATATGTTGAGGATACCCCAAAGAGAAGTCCCTCTGATACTTTTACACAGTCCACAAATGTTCAAACTTCAAACTTTAAAAATAATAATACTTAAATTCAGCAAGGATGCACTAAATTGATCAATAGTGACAGTAAAGACATTCATCATGTTTCATCATTCATCAGATTTCTATTTCAAATAAATGCTGTCCTTTTGATCTATTCATCACAGAATTCAGAAAAAACAATATCACAGTTTCCACAAAAATATTAAGCAGCGCAACATTTTCAACAATCATAATAATAAGAAATGCCTTTTTCTTGAGCAGCAAATCAGCATATTAGAATGATTTCTGAAGGATCATGTGACACTGAAGACTGGAGTGATGATGCTGAAAATTCCGTTTTACCAGTTTTCAGTTTTATAAGATACATTTGAACATATATTAAAATAGAAAAAAGTTATTTTACACTGTAATAATATTTTTCAATATTACTGTTTTTATTGTATTTTCGATCAAATAAATGCAGTCTTGAGATTAAGAGTCTTTCAAAAACATTACAAATCTTACCGACCCTAGAGTTTTGAATGGTAGTATATTCAAACATCATACCTCTAAAAAAGAAAACCTCTGCTCTGATATTAGCGATTGCATCATAACCTCCCTGACAGCGATCAGCAGAGGCTGGTGGGCTACAAAAAAGAAAAGCATTAAGAAAAATATAACAACCATTGTCAAACCTGTTAGGATCACGCTGTTACTCACTGATAGGGAGGATGTGGAGGAGCAGGGGTCGAGAAATGGGGCAGGTGAGTTGTGGGTGCAGAAACAGATGGAGAAGGTTTAAATTCTGATCTTTTCCCTGTATCGTAAACAAAGTCATGAGAAATTAATATCTGATTGATTGATTCTTTCATTCATTCACATATTAGGGTGTACCATAGAGTGCCTGTATTCTCAGTCTGTCATCAAGGGGTAAGGAGTAGCTGTGCATGTCTCCCACAGGACCATAGTAATAAGGCTTCATGATGGAATCATTGGAGGAGGAGTGAAACAGGCCTAAAGCATGACCAAACTCATGCACTGCAACTGTGAATAAATCTGTGTTGCTGCTCCTATCTGTAGAAATAAACATAACACTTTGAAGCACTTCTGACCCATCTTCTTTCCTTTTAATCTATCTATGAATAACGACATTGGATACACAAATATATAAATATCATTTAATTTACCTCCATAGCTCCAGCTCTCTCCATCATCAAAGTGTGTGTCTCCTGCGAGATCTTCCTTTCCTGGGAAGAATGCATGTGCCAGTGTGCCCCCCTTGCCATCAAAAGGATATCCATCCTCATGGTAACCACTGGCAAAGGTGACTTTGATGTCTATCTGTGGTGATGGGTCATATGGAGAAGGGCGAATCCCGTGGAAACGCAGATGTGTGACATCACTCCATGCTCGGAGGGCATAGGTCAAAATGAGCCTTACCAGCCCTGGATATAGAGTGGGAGACATAGAGGGAGAGGGAAAATCTTGCACGCTAGGGAAAAGAAGGGAGACGTAAGATTATTGGACAGGAATATTCTGGATAAGGTTACATAAAAAAGGATAAAAAAGTAAAAAACTGTAAAAAGTATCGTGTTAAATGTATGGTAAAGAAACAGCAGCCATGCTGACCAGAAATACAGCAACAGTGGTTTTGATATTACAGGATGGCATATTAGTGCCTGTATATTTTACAAGTCATGTTATAAAGTGATATAATGTTAATACCAGTTTATTTGTACTACCAAAATCTACTTGTTCATTGAATTGATCATAATTGGCCTGTCGATAAAACAGTTTTAAAACAGTTTTTTCACTGGTAGGACAGCTTAAAGTTACATAGCATTTTTTCCTTTATTCTATAAAAGCTGTAATAAACTTAACAACTAACAAACATGTATTATTATTATTATTATTATTATTATTATTATACAATGTATAGAATATATTGCTGGAGACTTAATGATCACACCTCCAGGTGATGTCAGTCTTGTCCCAGCTCAACCTTGGCAGAGTGTATCTCCTCCTCAGCTTCCCTTTACCTCTTCTCTTTCCGTTCAACAGATCCTCAGAGCTAATGGTGTCCGGGATAGAGCAGCGAGGTCTAGCCATCATTTCTAAAGTGGCCTGATCTAAAGTTCGACAAAAGTGGAATCATCAGTGACAACTAGTGACAATCTACGCAGAAAGATCACGTGGCAAAGTGCGCTCTGAAGGGTTCACTTATGTTTCCCTCTGGTCTGGATAAACCTCAAGTGTTACAGTAAAAATAAGTGAATGTGGAGATCATCTGTCACCTATTTTGCCAGTCTCTTCAATACCAGCAAAACGCTGCATTTTACGGACAGCTTCTTCAATACCCTCCCTGGTTTGAAGTCTACCAATGAGAGATTCTGGAGATGGTAAATACCCATACCGAATCAACCAGTCCTGCACACACACACACACACACACACACATTCACATACATTGTTGATGAATAAAAAAAATCAGCTCTGAAAGCATTTAAAAACATTCCCAAACTTAAAATTTACAATGGCTGTAGACCGTAGAGATTAAAAAATGTATCTACACAATTAATGTATAATATTTGTATCAGATTTTGTTATGATAACGTGTGTATTATTTAGTTAGCCTACTTTTTATAATTGACGTATATTTTATCAACCCTTAAAACAACCAGATCAACTATTTATTTAACTTGTTTGAAACGATAATGCTCATTTTTTTATGAACATGGTACAAATGTGTTTCCCTGAAAAATCAATAAAGCCCCCAATAAAAATAAAAAAATCTGACACTTAGCTGATCAGCATTGCATATGAGATTGTTTTAATCGAGATTTGAAATATTCTTACCACTCCTCGAGCGTACTGATCTGCCATCAACGCAGGTCGCGCGCTCACGATACTGAGAAGCGCGGCGCCGATTATTTTGAGAACTGCGGTCATGATCATTCAGTGACATCAACGGGTTTTTCGCCCTCTCAAAACCGCCACATTAATTGTAAACGCAAAATTATTAACGAATAAATGCTCGAGCACAATCAAAACAGCTAAATGCTGTAACAGAACAGAAAAATGACGATCAAGTCACTGAGAATATTGGATGTAGGCTATCCTTCATCCACACAGTCACGATTTGTCCTGTTTATGACATCCCAAAAGGGTAATTGTTTTGATAAATATTCCTATCTTGCACTCCCCCCTCTCTCTCTTTCTTCCCCTCAGCAGGAGTATCCGTCTAAATGTGTGACCCCTGATCACCCCCTGGTTTGCTGTCTAAATAACATGGAACTCAAAATAGGCCATGAAGAAGTGAAAAACATGTGAGGAGATGACAACAAAGGCATATATTATAAAACCAGCATATTACAGTGATTTCGGAAGGATCGTGACACTGAAGAGTGGAGTAATGATGCTGAAAAACATTTAGCTTTGCTATCACAGCAATAAATGAAATTATATTTCAAAATATATATTTTTGTGTAATATATAAGTGGTATAAAAATGGTATCATTTCCGTAATTATGCTGGGGTGTAAGACCCCCTGGTAAGAGGAAAAGTACTATGCATTGTGTTGTGATAAAAATAAAACAGGATGTTTATGAGCTTTGGTGCAAGAGAATGAAGAAAGGGAAACATTAATTGCAATAAATAAATAAACCAGGCATGTTATGGATCCTCAAGATGTCTGCTCTCTTAATCATCATCAGGGCTTCCCTTTACCCTATATATTCTCACAGAGTTGACAAAACATGGATTCACCAGCATGTTAAAGATTTTTTTTATTACAGTGCAAGCAACACAACATCTCCCCAGCACAAACATAAGTAAAATAACAGACATGCCTTTGCCTAGTTTGTGTAACGTTTATGATTTATGAAACCAAATACACAGCGCTAATCTGTACATTATATTACCAGTCTTCTGCATTCATACTGCAGTTCACATTGCCTTATTGTGAAGTGTTTAGCTCTGGTTCTCATTGAGCTCCAGCCCCTGGCTGAAGGAGTACTCTGCCTTATGATGCATGATCAGTGTGTTTTTGGCAAAGTAGAAGCTGTCTGACCGCGTCTCAAACGGGTGGCTGATCATCTCCTCAACTGAAAAAAACAGAACATAGTTGACACTGTACACTTACACAAGCACCATAAGGTCACATGGATATTTTTCATGCAATGAGTGAAATGTGTTACTCACTGGTGTGTGAATCCAGGTCTGGCAAGCAATAGATGTGTTCACAGGTGTTTCTGCTGTGTGGGATACAGAAACCGATCTCAAAGTCAAACGTCTTCAGTAGTAGATCCCTGAAGTAATGCCTCTCAATAAGCCGAAACTTGTTCACTGCCTTACCGCCCACTGTAAACTCAAGTCTGTTCAGAAGAGAGATAAACTGCTTTGCAAACAAATGAACTATTATAGTTATTGATTCTGATTAAATATTAGATCTCTTCTAAAGGCCCCATAGCAATCATATTAAAAACAAGACATACGTGGCTCCAATCTCCTTGAGATTTAGAAAAGCTGGACTGAAATGATACTGAATAAAACGGCCTGCATCCAACTCTATGACATCCTTTATTTCTGTGAAGAAGAAGAAGGAAAGGTTTTATTTACATATTGCCTTTCCACAAGCTCAAGATTGCTTAACAGGAGAATATATTGATGTACATTTAAAGGAAACGATACAAAACCAACACACAACACCAAGTACAATTTATCGAAAATACATTTCAAACAAGTAGATTTTCAGCTGAGAATTGAAAATGGGTAGAGAAGAAATATTATAAAGATAAGGAGGTAGTGAGTTTCATAGATTGAGAACACAAAATGATCTTCCACCTAAACTATTCAAATGATATACAGGGAGTGCAGAATTATTAGGCAAGTTGTATTTTTGAGGATTAATTTTATTATTGAACAACAACCATGTTCTCAATGAACACAAAAAACTCATTAATATCAAAGCTGAATATTTTTGTATCAATATTTTAAGTAGTTTTTAGTTTTAGCTATTTTAGGGGGATATCTGTGTGTGCAGGTGACTATTACTGTGCATAATTATTAGGCAACTTAACAAAAAACAAATTTATACCCATTTCAATTATTTATTTTTACCAGTGAAACCAATATAACATCTCAACATTCACAAATATACATTTCTGACATTCAAAAACCAAACAAAAACAAATCAGTGACCAATATAGCCACCTTTCTTTGCAAGGACACTCAAAAGCCTGCCATCCATGGATTCTGTCAGTGTTTTGATCTGTTCACCATCAACATTGCGTGCAGCAGCAACCACAGCCTCCCAGACACTGTTCAGAGAGGTGTACTGTTTTCCCTCCTTGTAAATCGCACATTTGATGATGGACCACAGGTTCTCAATGGGGTTCAGATCAGGTGAACAAGGAGGCCATATCATTAGATTTTCTTCTTTTATACCCTTTCTTGCCAGCCACGCTGTGGAGTACTTGGACGCGTGTGATGGAGCATTGTCCTGCATGAAAATCATGTTTTTCTTGAAGGATGCAGACTTCTTCCTGTACCACTGCCTGAAGAAGGTGTCTTCCAGAAACTGGCAGTAGGACTGGGAGTTGAGCTTGACTCCATCCTCAACCCGAAAAGGCCCCACAAGCTCATCTTTGATGATACCAGCCCAAACCAGTACTCCACCTCCACCTTGCTGGCGTCTGAGTCGGACTGGAGCTCTCTGCCCTTTACCAATCCAGCCACGGGCCCATCCATCTGGCCCATCAAGACTCACTCTCATTTCATCAGTCCATAAAACCTTAGAAAAATCAGTCTTGAGATATTTCTTGGCCCAGTCTTGACGTTTCAGCTTGTGTGTCTTGTTCAGTGGTGGTCGACTTTCTGCCTTTCTTACCTTGGCCATGTCTCTGAGTATTGCACACCTTGTGCTTTTGGGCACTCCAGTGATGTTGCAGCTCTGAAATATGGCCAAACTGGTGGCAAGTGGCATCTTGGCAGCTGCACGCTTGACTTTTCTCAGTTCACGGGCAGTTATTTTGCACCTTGGTTTTTCCACACGCTTCTTGCGACCCTGTTGACTATTTTGAATGAAACGCTTGATTGTTCGATGATCACGCTTCAGAAGCTTGGATATTTTAAGACTGCTGCATCCCTCTGCAATATATCTCACTATTTTTGACTTTTCTGAGCCTGTCAAGTCCTTCTTTTGACCCATTTTGCCAAAGGAAAGGAAGTTGCCTAATAATTATGCACACCTGATATAGGGTGTTGATGTCATTAGACCACACCCCTTCTCATTACAGAGATGCACATCACCTAATATGCTTAATTGGTAGTAGGCTTTCCAGCCTATACAGCTTGGAGTAAGACAACATGCATAACGAGGATGATGTGGTCAAAATACTCATTTGCCTAATAATTCTGCACTCCCTGTATAAACGATTACATTTTTTTTTCCTCAACTGAAATAAAGCTGAAATTAAATATAAATATTGGTTGAAAAGTTTAAATGAAAAAGTATATAATAGTATATTGATTATACAATATAATATATAAATAATTCTAAAGTAACACTGACTTAGGAAACAGATGAGTAAGGGCACATAATGTCCACTAGAGGGAAAATGACACATTTGACACCTCATTAGCATAAAAATTTAAACCACAATCTGAGACATCATACTTGGCCAAGCACCAAGTTATGAGTCATTTACAAAAAAATCACACAGCACAACAGAAAATAAGAAAATGCAATGTTGAAAACAAACTAACATACCTGTTGGACAGTGTCGTTTTAGGTCCAGAATGACTGATCCACTTTCCAGGTCTCTTATTTTGAAGCGTGAGAAGCTAATATTGTAGATATTGTCTTCTGGGGAGCACAGGTAGTCTGCACATATAACCAAAAATAGTAAAGAAAAGAAAACTATTGTGCAGTAAAACAAAAACACAAATAAGCTGCTTTGTTTGCGTTGTCCTCACCGTCTGTGTATCTTGGTAGCCTGAGGACATACTGAGGAGTCACAGGGTCACCTGGCTTCCAGTCCAGCAGCACCTCCTCTTCAGCTCCAAGTCCTTCTCCTGAAATAAACCCATTCCAGTCCTCCACGTCCCTCAGATCCCCCCTGCCCTGCATTTCAGCCAATTCCTCATCCTCTTCAGCTTCATCTTCCTCTTGTTCACTGTCCTCGTCTTTCTCCATTTCTTCTTCACTCTGTAGTTCTTTGACAACCTCACTGTCCATCAACAAATCTAGGAACTAATTTTCCTCTAGTGTCTCTGTCAGGTTAACTAACACAGGTCCATCTGTTGTCAGGCACTCTCTGTGATTACCCTCAGCTCTTCTCTCATAAACTGTGTCTCAGTGACTCAAACTGATTAACGCTATCTCAAACAGCTAATCCAAGCCAATCCTCAATTAAACACGGGCACAGCAACTATGGCATCAATGAAAGGACAAAAAGGAATATGAGATGAACAGATAGAACTGGATGTAGATGTATAGTAGAATTAAGATATGGAGGATAGTGAGTGGAAATAGAGAAAGAGATTAGCAGGACTGAAATTAATTAATAGACAGATTAATAGATATCACAGAAAGAGTGGTGATGAAAGTGAGAAGTTAATCTCACAGCTACCTACAGTCATGTGAAAAAGAAAGTACACACTTTTGAATTCTATGGTTTATGTATCAGGACAATCACATCAGGACATCACAATTCTTTAAATCCCGTCTGGCTAGCACGCTTCCCATATTGTTTACGTGTTAGGTCAGTAGGCGGAGAGTAGGTGGTTCTTTTTGGCTGTTCGAATGCAGGAGCCTCTACACTACGAAAGCAATCCGGTCGAATACGTTTTCAACTACCTCTGGAAGTTGTCGAAAGTGTACGAGCTTAAAATGTTTTAGACCCCGTTTACACCTGTATTTAGTGTCATCAACTTATTCCAATCGACCAAAACACATCTTAATACCAGGTGTAAATAGGCAGCAAAACAAGCCCAAAGCATCACCCCTCCACCAGCGTGCTTCACAGCTGGTATGAGGTGTTTGTATTGAGAAGCTGTGTTTAGTTTTCGCCAAACATGGCGCTGTGCATTATGGCCAAACTTAGTCTTGTCTGTCCAAAGGACATTGTTCCAAAAGTCTTGTGGTTTGTTCAGATGCAAATTTTCAAACCTAAGCTGTGCTGCCATGTTCTTTAAGAGAGAAGAGGCTTTCTCCTGGCAACCCTTCCAAACATACCATACTTTTCCTGTCTTTTTCTAATTGTACTGTCATGAACTTTAACATTTAACATGCTAACTGAGGCGTGTAGAGTTTCAGTTGCACGCTCTGACCTTGGGGAAGATTGGCAACTGTCTTGAACGCTTTCCAATTACTGTAGAATGATGGACTTCAAATTGTTTGGAAATTGCCTTGTAACCCTTCCTAGACTGAGGGCAGCAACAATTGCTTTTCTAAGATCATTGCTAATGTCTTTACACTTTTGCATTATGTAAACACACACCGGAAGGCTCCAGACCAGCAAACTGCCAAAACTTCTGCTTTTATAGGGATGATCACATTCCTATGGAAGCACTAAGGGTGTACTTAGTTTGCTACACATGGCGTCTCCATTTTGGCCTAGTTTTTGTTATGAAGGGGTGTACCCGACACCCTTGCCTCTTCACCACATATTATCCTTCTAAATGATTTTTATTAACTCTATAAGAATAAAATAATCAGTTACTACCTTTCTACAATGAATAATTATTGATAATCAAGTTTATGATCAAATACATTTAAACCAAGTAGCTCACAATGATTTAACATGATTCTCCCCATTTACAGAAATGTGTCTTTTGTTATATTTCTTATAATCCTTTATAGAATAAAAAGTATAGAATCTTCTTTTAAGAGAGAGAGAGACTGTGTTGTCAGATTGTTTTGTTACTGTGTTCTGTTGATAAGCTCACAGGCCGTATCAGCCCTGGAGCTGTTTTCTGGTTTAGGTGTGTGTGTTAAGATGTGCTGCTGGAGAAGGGATTGGACCAAGCTTTCTCACACCCTAGACCTCGTGGCACCTTTCTCGGACCCCCCCGAGGTCAACGCCTGCCCAAATCTTATGGCTGACGACAACACCAGCTCCTATCTATCCACGCGTGACAAATTGTTTAGACTTTATGTTTCTTTAGCCAATCACGAGTATTCCTTTTGTCTGTATGATGTAAACCCTGCCCTTGAAATCAGTATAATTGGGGTGGTGATTTCTGTGTAAGGTAGAGTCTGGCCCGCGACCTCCTTGAGAGACTCTGATACTGGCTCTACCCATGAAACTGCAAACTATTCTTCTTCAGTAAAACTTCTCTTGGATTTAATCATCCGACTCCTGGTCTTTATTCAACATATCTGGTCTCTGGGTCCTCTTAAACTGTTCCCCAACAGTTAAATAAACCATGATATGGAGTAATATGTCACTGGTGGGTCGTGACCTAAAAATGGGTCACAGCAGGCAAAAATAATGCTAAATGAAAATAATGCAATGCCATACCACTGCCGTTCAAAACTTTGGGGTCAGTAATATGTATTTTTTTAAATAAATGTAATTTTACTAAGCAAGGATGCATTAAATTGATTAAAAAATGACATTGAATTATCAGTCAATCAATTTTCTATTGTTAAAAGAATACTTTTTATCATAGGTTCCACAAAAATATTAAACAGCAACATTGATAATAATAAGAAATGTTTCTTGAGCAGCAAATCATCATATTAGATGATTTCTGAAGGATCATATGTGAGACTGAAGACTAGAATAATGTTTTTTAATTATATTAAAAGATTAAAAAATATATAAAAAATTATAATATTTCCCAATATGATATTTTTTACTGTATTTTTTATTAAATAAATGAAGCCATGGTAAGCATAAGAGACTTTCAAAAACATAAAAAAAATCTTACTGAACGTAAACATTTGAATATTAGTGTATGCCTGTATGTAAAAGGCTGTGCATCCCATTTAAATCTACAGTATTTTGGAACAACTTCATCTTTCACTTTGTACAGGCTAGTCAAAATAAGTAGATATCATCATGGAAAGGTAGAATAATATATCCTTGTACTTGGAAAACCATGAACAAACTTACACATAAAAACAGAAGAAAATATGACCTAGACTACATTAAATATTGAATATTGACTTGCTATAAACATAAAACATGGCTTGTGTCGATCACAATGTGTTTTAGTGTACATTACTGGCCTTGTGTAGTACTGTAATATTATTTGTTAATCAATATATTGATTGAATGTACATTTTTGCTACATTTTTCAGAAAAAAAAAAAAATTCTGGGTTCCTACCACTGCACATTTTGTATGTCTCCCTCATTGGACACACCCAATTCAAGTCTTGCAGTCTCTACTAATGAGCTGTTGAGTTGAATCAAGTGTGCGTCCCCAGGACAGGTTTGAGAAGCACTGGTCTACAGCACAAAACTCTAGTGACATCTATGTCATCTTGTGGTGAGTCTGCGTCCTCAGAGTGATGTGCAGTTGATTAATCTGAATGTAATCTGAGTCAACAGGATGTGTTCACATATCTGCTCTTTTTTTCCCCCCACAGCAGCACTGATGGAGGGAAGAGGCGGAGCCACTGAACCACATCCTGCTTCACCCCAACCTCTCACCTCATCCCACTGTTGGCATGGTGATCAAACTGTCATTTCCTCATGTCACTTCAAACTTCTGAGAAGTATCCCAGAAGGCACCACTGCACAAACGAAGAAATCACGGTGCGTCAGGAAGAGACAACGTGATGAGTTCTGAACATCAGGTAGAGTTTATTTGTTTCTGTCAGTTGATTAAACCTAAATGAGAAGTAATATAGACATAGCTTGTTTTAGAGTTCTTGTTTGTTCTTAGCGAAGCAGAAATGTGCAGTGTGGATTTTATGCTACTTCGTGGCGTTGTGCGTTCGTTGTAGGCCTGGAGTGTTTATAGTCAGACAAGTCAAATAAAATCAAAAGAACTGTGCAATACAGTATTAGAAAAATAAAACATTATAAAGTTGAATTTGGATTTAGATTGCTCTCAACTCAAACACCAACATACTTATCCAACATCCAATAGAATTTGGTGTTTGTTGTTTGCTGAGGCAGTATGTTGTCCAATGAATCAGTGATTACAAAATAAGTAAATTAATTAATAGTGTTACACAATTCTATGCAGTGAGAGGCTGAGAGGTCATTTGTGGTAACAGTATAAAATGAGGTTTAATTTATTATTATACAACAATACATTATTGTGAAGTAACAATACTTTTATATTACATATATTTTTTTAATATACATACATACACTACTGTTGAAAAGTTTGGGGTCAGTACGATTTTATTTTTTGGAAGAAGTGAATACTTTTTTATCAAGGATGCATTAAATTGATCAAAAGTGAAAGTAAAGACATTTATAATTTTGCCAAAGATTTCTATTTTAAATAAATGCTGTTTACAGCAACACTGTTTTCAACATTGATAATAAAAAATGTTTCTTGAGCAGCAAATCAGAATATTAGAATATTCATATTTGTTAACTACAAACATTTTTTTTTTTTTTTATATTGTAAGTGTATTCATTTTATTTTCAAGTGTTTTCCCGTCATGTCACGTTGTCTGTACTCATGTCGTCTCTCTATCTTTTACAGAAGTCACAATGGAGATGACTTTTCTGTCCATTACAGTGTGCTTCACTCACTTCCTCATCGCCTCAGCTCTTTATTTCAACACACTGCCAACAAACACCATGAGTGCCCACACTGAAAACACACAAATAACTCCAGCAACAACAAAAACCAACCAAGAACCCAAGATGCTAATAAATGCAACAGCCTTCTCACCTCTGACCACAACAACACAGGACAGTACAACAAATTTGCCTACACAGTCAAATACAACCCCAAATGTGATGCCCACACAGAGAACAACATCCCTGCATCAATACAACAGCAGTACTCTATCTCAGAATGGCATGATGGATGATGGCGTAGGCGTTACCAATGCTAGTAATGTTGCTTTGAGCCAAACACATACAAGTCATACAACAGTTTCCACTAACTTTGTAAGACTGTCGCCACAAAATAATGAAACGGGAACAATGTCAAGTGCGAGTTACACTGATGATGGACGAACAGTTCAGACTGAAAACACCTTATCAGACCTGCTCAGTGTCTCAACTGTTCCCTGGAAAGACTGGACAGAGAAAGAGGATAATAGAACAAAAGCAGATGAAGGAAATTATGAAACGAACTCCACCCAGGCCACATTTGCTAATACGAACGAGTCGAGAGGAACACAGAGAACTGAGGGAAGTTACAGCTTCACTAGTGAAGAGGAACCTTACAACACAGAAGGGAATACAATCGGTGCAAGTTCTGCAATGGCAACAGTGAGAAACGATTTGTCAGCTTCACAAAGTACAGACTTTCCCATGATCACAGCAGCTTACACAACAGCACAAGATCCAACGGTTACAGATGCACCTGAATATCACACCTCAATAAATGGTGTAAATCACTCAACAACACAGCAGAACCGATTCACAAACTCTACGGCACACACAGGAAGAGAAAACATTACAGGAACAGACACACCCGGTGGTACCACCACCTATAACAACAACTCTATATTAACCAATATCCTAACCGATGCCACAACCAACAAAACAAACAAAACTGACACAGAACGCAAAGTATGGCCTAAATGTTCGAACCGAAACCCAGAATCTCAGCCTCGTCAATCCACACTGGTCTGCTTTATCACAGTGTGGACTTTAGCAATGACTGCTACCATATTCCTAGGAATAACCATCTTCCTGTGGGTGCGTCTGTCTGTCTTTAAAAAGAAGAAGAAGCGGAGGGAGAAGGGAGGCCAGACGTGTGAGAAAGAGAGCCTTTGGGCCAAGCCCAAAGCATCGGTGCAGGAGAGAGTGGAGTTCTGGTATGTCAGTGGATCCACTATGGAGGCCGACAGGAAGCAGAAAGACAGAAAGAGGCAGGAGAGGATAAAGAAAAGAGCACGGGAACAGGATAATGAGGAGAATGGGCTGTGGATTCTGCCTAGAGTGACTGTGGATGATATAACAGATTTCTGGTATGCAAACAGGCGCATGAAGGAGGAGAGGATGCAGGACACATAGTTATAAACATTGAAACAGTTTGGATAGATACCTTCAGACTTCTGCCTAAAAACACAAGGGGGTTTTGATGGAAATTTTATTTGAGCAAGTAAATAAGACGTTACGCTTGTGTTTCAACATGGACCTTTAATGGTCTGAGTGATTTGTGCTGAGCTGTACACTGTAAAAAACTTTTTTTAAAAATCCAACTTCCATTTTGTCAGACAAACTCCTTTATTAGGCTGAATGAATTGTATCATGTACAAAAAATTGGCATTACATAAATTCAAGGGCAACTAAAAATATTACACCGCAAGAAATTATGTGCTTTTGGAATTATCGTAAATATGAGTTTCCTCCTCAGAAATTGGACATGAACAGCCTTTAAAGTCACATTTACTACTGGGAAATTTGGAGATCCTGGCCCATAAACAAGGAGAAAGTGAGAACTTATGACTGAAAAGTTTTATTTGTATTTCCCACATCTACAGTCGTCGTGTATATTTATGTAAATATGCCATTTTTTATGCATATTGTGTGTATTTTTCACAAATATACGAAATTCTGGACTCGTCAACAAGCTGACTATCTAGATGTAGTAAATGTATACAATTGCGAGGGTAATGTTTATATGGTTACCAACAAATGGGACACTGCATTTTATTCAAAATCCATAGGATATTGATTAAATATCTTTTATACATTTAAGCTTTAACAAGATTTCCCCAAGAAATAGGCAAAAATTCCATTCATCCATTCTTACTGACAGAAAAACACCTAAAAATGACAAACTTGTAATTACGACTTCAGATGTGGGAAGTAGGACATTTCACATGAAGGCAGAATTACATTGTCAAGATTGGTGGTGAAGGGCCAACTAACAGGCAGCCGAGTATGCTCAGTTTGATCACTGATGATGCACTTGAATAATTTGTGATTTTGGTTAAAACATGGGGACATAATGACAACATAAATATTTGTTATTTAGAATTAATAGCTCTATGTAGTGTTTTTGATTATATTTTGTTGTTAAAGTTGTGTTTTCTTCTGTGAAGTTTATTCTATTTCAATGAGAATACAAGCAACTTGTTTTGGTGCATAGAAGTAACTCTATATTCAGTTTGCTCAAACTTATACATTCTTTGTTTGTCTAACTTGTGTTCTACATCACTATTTTGTAAATCTTAATGCTCATATTAACTTAAAATGCAAGTTTATTGAACTTGGATCTACAAATAAAAAACATTATAATTTATAAAAAACAGTATTATTTATAGAACATATGTATGATGAAAGCAGAGACCGATTACTTTAATTGTTAAGTTAATGCAACATTTGTTTCCATAAGTTATTTAGAAAAGTCCTGAAACTAAACTTAATCTTTGCTACACTGTTGAAAAACTCGATGAAGGAATTTTTTTTTTTTACTTTATTTTTCCCCCCCAAACAAATACAGAAAAAAACATACAATACATATATACATAATCATCCTTACATAGAACATTCTTGTGTACACATGTGCATACAGTATGTATACCCGAGTACATACACACACACACACCGGGTATAACTTATATTACGTTCATAATCACATGATTCGATCAAATTCTGTAGTACAAAGTTATGTTAAGCATTAAGGATTACACTTCCAACACAGTCCATGGGTTAAAAGTCAAAAATGGGTCACAAAAAAAAAATTCTCTCACTTTCTACCTCATATATACATGGTATAATCTTTTCATCTCTTTTCAACCACTTTCCCCAATGTGATGAAATTCTATTAGTATGTTCAGTATTAGTATCAATTTCTTGTTATTCAGATGCAGATGGGGGATCTTCCTTGAGCCATTTCCTTGTAATGGCCTTCTTACTAGTTGCTAGTAATATATTAAAAAGTATATAATATATTATAATGTCCTTTATTTTTAAGGGAGAAATGCCCAAGTACATTGTTTTAAAGTTACACTCAAGATTCAACCCCATTATTGCATTTATCTTTCTATTCAGATCCTGCTAATAAGTATGACGTTACAGCCCAAAAGATGTGAAAATGGTCAGCCATTACATTTCTGCATTTTCTCCAGCATTCACCAGCCTTTTGATTCCCAGTTTACAGATATTGTACTTTGGAGGTTATGAAAAATCATATTGCATTTTTCTGAGCAAATTCTCTCCATGAATCTGATTTTGTTGTACTCATGTGTGTTTTACACATAGAAGGAATATAATTTAAATGGCAACACAATGACAGCTTGTGCTGCCACCATCACTCGTTCAGGACTTGTGGTGACTTGCCCGGGAAAAATTCTAGGGGCGAATATCCCTGATAACATATTGTCTTTGGAAATCTCAGAGTGCTGTCTTACTCTTATAAAGACAAACTAAAATAAAATAAATATTGATTCTGAGATGGCGTGATCAAATGATCATTATCATTTTGAAGATCTACAACAGATAATGCAATTTTCTGTTGCACATGAGTGATTAAAAAAAAGAAAGAGTGAGAGACAATGTTATGAAAAGATGTTAAATACTCAGAAAGAGGAAATGATAGTGATAAGTTTTGTTTTCTGCTAAAGTAAAACATCAACAGAAAGAAAAAAACATTCCTCATTTTTAAAATCATTGTCAAGATATCACTTGCATGTTTTCTAAGAGTTTCAATTAGCAAATCCTGTATTCGTTACTTAGATTGTGACATATGAGAAGACAGGACATACATCTCTCAGAATAGTCTAAGCAAACTTTACTTTAGGCACAAAATTTCTCACTTCTCTAAGTTTGCAATACCCTCCACCCAACAAACATGTACTCGCACTCAAAACCCACAAAAGTGTCAACACACCCTGAGCTTCCCATTAGGGCCTGGCTTCTCTTTTTCTTACTCCAGCCTCAGATAATAATTCACGCCAATAACCAAGTACTTTTTTGCTAAATTTTTTAATCATTCAGCTGCAGCCTCTCTCGTCCAGATGCACTCGGTGATATGACAACTTCAGAGGGAGGAGAAATGAAAGAGGGCATGTAGAAGTAAGAGAGGAAGAGAAATGAACAGGATATAGGTGTGCACTGCATGAGTGAGTGTGTAGATTTTCACATGTGCAGTTTGGTCTTGGTGGTTGGAGTTTGCAGTGACTTAACTCAGAGGCATGAAGGTAAGTGGCAATCACACTTATTCATAAAACGGGAGAAAAATGTTAAGTTTGTGGTTGTGCTGTTATAAGATGCTTGGACAGGTAGACCACATAAAAAGGAGGAAAGAAAAACAAAAATCGCTACATGCAGCTTAGAAAAACATTAAATGTCACGGTGACACTCAAATCGCATTCTAATAAATATGGTGGATGCATATTAGCAATGTCATGGGGCTCAATTCCCAAGAAAGTCACTTTGGATAAAAGCATTTGCCAAATGAATAAAAGTACATTCAATTTAATTGTACCTTCTAGCAAAAATAAATAAGTAAATTTGATAATATAGGAAAATATAATACAATAGTGTTTCTTGTGGGATTTCTGAAGGATCATGTGACACTGAAGACTGGAGTAATGATGAAATTCAGCTTTGCATCACAGGAATAAATTACATTTTAAAATATATTCAAATAGAAAACCTCTACATTTTTATAATATTTCACAATACTCCTGTTTTTACTGTATTTCTGCAGCTTTAGTGCACATAAGAGACTTTTTAAACACCCCAAACTTTAGACCTTTTTAATATATATTTATATTTATTTTATTTAAACAAAAAAATGTGTGATAATTTGTGACTAACTGTCTTTTTTTTCCGGTGTCTTTTTTACTGTGTCACATGTTTATTTCAAAGCTAGAATCGCCAGTGCTACACTGAAAGAGAGAAAGAGAAGAAAAAGAAAGAACAGAGCTGTGTAAAACTTTCCGGCCCAGATTCACGCAAGATGAATTAGAATTTCTTCTGCCAGCTGCTTTCCCTTAACCTATAGTCAGGCGTTGGAGGTTTCCTACAATTTCTATCACATTCTTGAGCCTCAAAAGTGGATCTCAAAAGACATTATCAGCTCACCGGAGCATTTTATCTTTTGCACAAAGACTTTTCAGGCAGTAGAATGAACATCATGAGGCTCTTTTTTAGCAATTTTCTGCTGTATCTTGCTCTCGGAGCCTGTTTCAAGTTTACTGATGCACAAGAGTCAACAGAGACAGATGCACATATCTCCACCACAGTACCGAATCACAACACTGTGGGGGAAATGTTAAGTTCTGAAAGCACCATTGCTGGACATGTAAATTCAGTCACTGAACTACAGACAAAACCAGATCTGTATCATCGAGAAAACCCATCTGTTTATCAAATGAGCACCATGCTTGAAGAACCAATAGCTGTGAATCCTGTGCTACTCAATACTGAGCCTGAAGAAACAACAGAAGAAACAACTGTTCCTGAAATAACAACACATGCTCAAATGGAGCAGACTACAATGATCACCACTAATGTTCCTGCTAATGTGGAAACAGCAGTAGCTGAACAAATAACTTCAGACACCCCAAGCACACGTCAATATGAAACGACTGTTGGCTTTACTTCTGAGTTGACCCGTCCTACAGAACATCCTACAGATGAAATCACCACAGCAGCCTCTGCCATGGCTACTGATTCAACAGAAGCCTTCAATCCCACATACATCACGCCTCAACCACCTGCAGACTGGACTGCGTCTCCGTCCGACCTTGTGGAGACCAGCACAGTAACTTCCACTGCAACTCTAATATTATATTCACAGCTGCCTGAAATTACTCCTGAAGGACACTCACACTCGACGTTTGATGACGAATCATTCTCCACTCATGTTACCTCTGTCACCACCGGTGGAAATATCAAGCAAAGTATTTTTCCCATACAAACAAACTGGTTATTAATAATCCTAGTGTGTGTGATCATCATTTGTGTGCTATGTGTTGGGATGATTCTGTTCGTCCAACGGAGAAAGAAAATCGCCTCACGGACATTTGGCCCCATGTATGTGAATGGACAAAGTAAGCGTTCCAAGAAGAAAAAAGATGATGACGCATGGGCGGGGCCTGTGAATCTGGAGGCAGGGGCTGAATGTGACGCTGAAGTACAGGAGGGTCTTCTGCCTGATAATGGGAAACAGGGTGGAGATGATATGGTGCTCAGCACATTCGCCGCCCTGGACGAAGGTGACATGTCTAATGGTGGAGTGGGTGGGGAAGGTACTAAAGAGGCTAAGAAATGGGAGGAGCAGGAACCTCTGCCTTACATAGATGAGGATGTGGATGAAAACAAGGCAGGAAAAATACTGGAAGAGAACAAGACACAAAACGGAGGAGAATCGTTCTGTCTCACCACAGCCGTCTAAAAGACTTGTTCAATGAATGAACGTTAAGGATTTAATATGAATGACCATCTTGCTTACATCATGTGTACCAAATAAAATTTAGATTTGTAAATATTATTTGACCATCAAAATGCATAAAGGTTTAGACAGATGAACAAAAAAAAAAAGTCAGTTGTCAATAGTGTATATGTATGAAACACAGCTTTTACAATAGCCAAGCCACTTTCAAATCAAACAGATTCTATTGGTCAACACGGCACATTCACACGAATTTAAAATGCATGAGGTTAGATACAGTGCACTAATATACATTGATTAAGGCACACAATGTTGATTTTTAAAATAAACAGCTAACCTTTAAGATTTATAGCATATCAATGAATATCAAATGATCTAAAAAAGTATTATTTTTTTGTTAAATACAAACACTTCCCAATATTTTCTGTACTGATGAAATGGATTTAAACATGTTAAGACTGAATTTTCGCACAAGAAAGCGGTGTCTCTTTTAAAGGTCATAGTTCTGGACATTGGCCCTGAATATAACAAGAGACTTAAGGATGGATATGTGACTGTGAAACGTCAGTTTATGAATACCCAGGATTAATTGTTAACCCCGGGTAAATTATGAGCAGTGTGAAACGTAAAGCAAGATAACCCAGGATTCAGTTTACCCGGGGTTTAGAATAACCCAGGGTTAACTATTTCAAGTGTGAAAAGCCCTTGGGAGTAGCCTAGCCAGAAATAGATTTACACCTATAATTCCACTGAATTATAGAAAAATCAGAAGCCATCAGCCCTTCCAATCTAGCCAAGGAAGAGTGCGCCAAACAGAAAATAGAAAAGTGTAGGAATACCATCGGTGGCTATAGGAAGGGTGCAAAGGTTGGTATGTATTTAAACCAAGAACAATAATTTAAAATATATATGACTCTTTGGGTTTTCTTTTCTTTCTTTCTTTTTTAAATTTCCTTGGGTATGTCTGAAATAATTGCTCATAATGTGATATCCATAAAATGGTGACATTTTTGCTATTGTTTAAGAGCTCATTACCAGCAAAACATTCATATTCATCTAACGCACAGGGTAACATTTCAAATTCTCACAGTGATCAAAAAGAGGCATCATATTCCACTGAATAAACTGATATGTGACCCTAGACCACAAAACCAGTCATATGTCGCACAGGTATATTTGTGGCAATAGTCAACAATACATTGTATGGGTCAAAATTATCCATTTTTATTTTATGGCTAAAATTATTAGGATATTAAGTAAAGATCATGTTCCATGAAGATATTTAGTAAATTTCCTACCATAAATGTATAAAACATTTATTATTATTAATATGCTTTGCTAAGGACTTCATTTGGACAACTTTAAAGGTGATTTTCTCAATATTTAGATATATTTTTGCACCCTCAAATTCCAGAACAACATACATTCCTAACAAATCATACATCAATGGAAAGCTTATTTATTCAGCTTTTAAAAAAATGACCCTTTTGACTGGTTTTGTGGTCCAGGGTCACATATTACAAATGACCACCAGATGGAGCATTCTCTTTTTGTATCCTACATTTAGTTTCCTATGTGTGTGTGTATGCTATGCACAAGATATTTTATATATATGTGTGTGTGTGTGTGTGTGTGTGTGTGTGTGTGTGTGTGTGTGTGTTATATATGTGAATGGTTGCTGTGATTTTGCCAAGACAAGACATGTTCCTGGAAGAACATTCCTGTATAAAAACATAGTCCTAACCCTAACCAAAACTTACTCCTAAAATCAGAGGAAGATGATAGGTGAATAACACTGATGTAGAAGCACCTAACCCTGGTTTTAAACCTAAACTTGACATAAACAGTAAACTTGCCCCTCAAATCCAATTGGTTGTTGTAACATGTTGTACTTGGTGAAATCACATTCACAAGATGGGAAAACAAATTGATGAATTAAAGTACAAAAAAAAGTGTTTGAGAGTTCTACAAAGGGTTAGTGGTGTGTTTAATAGATAAAAGATCTAAAGACTAAACAAAAAGACACACACAGAGGACTGCAAATCCTCAAATGTGTGTCTGCTGGCCACATCCATCAGGATTGTTTGGACAAAACCAAGAGAAAAGGGGAGGGAGAAAGATTCAGGAGAGGAGGGTCTTGGAAAAGAATTGATTCTCTGGAGACCAGCAGGAGGAGGAGAGAGGGAAAGAGTCAGAGGGGAGGGCTGATAACTACATCTGGAAGTTATTTGGAACAAGAGAGGGAGGTAAATAGCTGAAAAGATAGAAAGACAAAGACAACCGGGAATTAGCAATTAAGGTTGAGGGAACATTTTTTGTGTTACCTTAAAAAAAGAAAAAGGGTTTTTTTTTGTAATGCCATGAGTAATCCCAGCGAGAAATGATAAGAGTCTGAAGGAATTAAACAACAAAGAAAGAAAAGCTTGTGAAGAATTTTGTGCGCCTGGAAACTGCAAGACCAATATTTCAAGTTCATCACTTCACAGAAGCCTTTTTTCGCACTTATGAAGAATCATTAACACCCTGAAGAACTGGAGGAATCACGTCTGTGATGTGGATAATATTGGTCAATGAATAAATAAAGCAAGATCTCATGAACTTCATCAGTACGAAACAACAAAAAGACAATACAGGAAACTTTGTATTCAACTCTTTCCTCTTTCTGTCTCCACCTAAATAAAGGTAAAACAACTATACTGGATTCATGCTTAATGTACATTTTAGGATATTAAATATAGAGAATTGTGTACTGGTTATGAGCCACTTGATCATTACTAAAGCAGACCAGAAAAAAAAATTACAAATGTTGTTGTTGACAGCGAGTTTGTGCAAACCAGTGATTTACTAAGATAGAGGATCATTTGTGTTTTTCATTTAGGTCAGGAAAAAACTGGACTGGCAAAATTGATGAAAAAAAATTCCACTCCACGCTAATTCCACTCTTTTCTAAGCATTTATAATCACAAGTAACTAAAGGTATGATTAGGTTTCTGTGAGAACTCATATTTTAAGAACTCCATTTTAATTTCCACATACATATGGTGCCAATTTCCAGAATCATTACTGACATACCGCTGAAATCAGATCATAAATCCATGTGCTGCCTAACTTGAGGGGGCTTATATGTTTACATTTTGTCCCATAATATGCTCTGTGGCCACATGTGGACCACATTCAGTGGAACAAAAAGAGCCAAACAACCACCAACATGATTATGTTGCCTTCTGCTCATGGAATATGAAGTGGCACATATCAAAGTCCACAATATTGGTTGAGTTTAAAGTATAAGAGAGGCCCTATAGTACATGTTACAGTCATGGAACATAATGGCTTTTAGCAGTACAACACAAGGGTGGTTTCTTCCTGCCTGGAAACAGCACTTCCTCTCCATGCTACAGTTCAGGAGAGCGTGAAAGTTTACACACGTTAAAAGCACACACAATACCGTATCGTTATTTGGTGATTCTATTCCTGTCTTTCTTCTTTCATGCAGAATGTCTGTGTCACGAGGTTGCCTCTGCTGTGTGAAGTACCTCATGTTTATCTTCAACCTCATCTTTTGGGTTAGTTCTGTTTTATAGGCTTCTTTCTGTCGGATCTACTGTAAGCTATATTCAGTTAAACATCACCATATTCATCAAACCCGTATACGATTCTTTCTGCCACTGAACACGAGCAAGAGTTGACGTTGTTGATCTGATCTGAATGACATGATGGTATTCAGACAAACAAGATTCTTAAGTGTGTAACTATTATTGTTTTTACACATTAGATCAGTAAACAAACAAGAAGTTAATACTGAGTAACTCACACAAATACTTCGTCCATTTTTGCTCCGCCATCGAAAGGAGTCCCAACAAAGCCAAATTAACAGAATGAATTGTTATACGTCTCCGAACAACACACAGTAGTGGCGTTACTGGTTGAGTGTTGTGGATCGAATCATTGAACGAGGCATTGAATCATTTACTCAGCGAATCGGTTCGCTTGAGTGAATGATGTCACTTGTCACCACCTACTGGCGTAACGTTGTAACATATGCAGAAAAAACAGTCATAGAACGCCGCTCAGTCAATCATAAAACGAAACAACTGTACCAATGTGTGGAATATGTGTATTGTCTTTTCTTTCATGATTATTAAGAATAAACATACACTAGCAACGACGTTTATTTGAAAGTCTGGTAGCGTGTGATCCTCAGTCGTTTAATGTATGGTGCCTAATTTACAAGGTCGGCAAGTGTATGATGCCAAGTGTATTCCATCTGTAAATATGTACGAAACATGTAAGAATATGCAGGTACGTTCAATAATAGTACGTTCACTTGTTCCTTAGAATGACCTGCTTTAAACTGATGCAGTTGTATGAACATGATGTATCATTATTTATTCTTTACCTGCTTGTTTGTGCAGTTGGGAGGATGTGGTTTATTTGGTGTTGGGGTGTGGCTCGCCTTCACACAGTCAGAGTTTTCATCTCTACCGCTGTCCTTCCCTTCACTCTCTGCGGCCAACCTGCTGCTTGTTGCTGGGGGCGTCACCATGGTGACAGGGTTTCTCGGATGCCTTGGTGCTCTAAAAGAGCAGAAGTGTCTATTAATGACGGTAAGGTATACCTAGATCCTTACTGACATCTGTAAAACAGATGTGGAAAATGCCCTCATGTGACATTGAAGACTGGAGTAATGGCTGCTGAAAATTTAGCATTGCCATCACATGGGATTAAAGGTAGGGTAGGCAATTTTTAGAGAGGCTAGCAATAGCAAGTTGGCACTCTCCCTTCAGAGCGTCTCCAAAGCCACGCCTCCGTCAAAACACAGCGGAGTCTGCATCGTTCCAAATGCAATGATTGCACAAGCTATTTTTGGTCCCGAGACTTCCACAGGAGATACATATGTTTTCATATTTAGACCACTTCTATTATTGATTGCTATCAGGATGTGAAGCGAGTTTAAACTAGTATAACAAAAAATGTTTATAAAAAAAAAACTGCCTACCCTATCTTTAAATTAGATTTTAAAATATATTCAAATATAAAACATTTATTTTAAAATGTAATAGTATTTTAGTAGTTTTTGCTTGATAATCATAACGTCATTTTTGCCGCACGCACCTTCATGCTCGAGCGGACTCGATTTTTTCCAAAAACATTTCAAATCCAAACTTTTGAACGGTAGTATATTTATGTCATATATAATGTACATAATTCAATTTTAATTTCATGTCTAAATTAAATCATGTTTTTTTAACCTCACTGCTGCCTAAGAGAAACAAATGAGATATTAAAAATATTCCACTAGTGATTTTTTATCCTACGTGGGAATACCATGTTTGTTTGTTTTTAAATATATTGTTGTCATTCATGTTCTCTAATAGTTCTTTCTTGTTCTTTTTAGTTTTTTGTGATCCTCTTGATTCTAGTCCTGACAGAAGTGGCACTGATTTTGGTTTTGAGTGTGTTTCATGAAGAGGTAAGAGACTAATGTCTGAGCCTTGCAAATATTTCAGCCTTTCCTTTCAGGAAAACACTTTGCCTTTTACTTCCTGTTTATCCGCTTCTCTGTTTTGTCCATTTAGTTGGACAAAAAAGCTAAGGATGACCTAAGAGAGGGAATGAATGACTATGGAACAAATGAAGAGCTGCAAAAATCCTGGGACAACATGCAAAAGATTGTGAGTTGGGTTTATGACAGTCACAAATAAAGACTGCGATTCTTCAATGTAAATCATTGATTCTGTTTCCTTCAGTTCAAGTGCTGTGGTGTGAGCAACCACACAGACTGGCACAATAAAACATCCAATGGCAAACTTCCTGACTCCTGCTGCAGGGATAAATTTGGAGAATGCCATCACTGGGAAGAGGTCAGATCATTTCTGGGGTCGTGGGGTCAGCTAAGTACCACACATTCCTAAATCCCACCAACTGTTGGTAATTGCAACCACATACTTTATGTAAAATGAAAGCCAGAACAAACCCTACATGCATGTGATATGTTAATGCTCTTTGTTAAATAGCTTTTTGAAATACTTTATTCTGATTGGTCCACCTGCAGTCAAATATTCGCCCCCCAGGCAAATTCCTAGCTGTTTCACGCCTCTTGTATCACTGGCAGTCTCTTTCATCTCAAATATGTTTCACCATATTGTATCACTGTTTCCAAAAATATATATACAAAATATTAAGCAGCACAACTGTTTTCACCCTTGATCATAATCAGAAATGTTTCTTGAGCAGCAAATCTTCATATTAGAATAATTTCTGAAGGATCATGAGACACTGAAGACTGGAGTAATGATGCTGAGAATTCAGCTTTGTCATCACAGGAATAAATTACATTTATCTCATTTTACAGGAAAATAACTTCCTTTTTTTTTTTTTACAGCCGTTTTCTTTTTCTTTTAAATTGTACTCAAAACTCTGTAAAATTGCAACTTTACTGTATTGTTTTCTTAAATTAAATTCAGATATGCAAAATTACAAAAATAATGTTGATTATAATTCGCAAAATCACCACCAGAAGGCGCAAAGGGACGGTTTTGACATCATTTTTCACACTGTAAAAAAACATTCATAACAAAAACGGTCGACGACTGGCAGCAACAAAACGGTAAAATTAAAGTGAAATATCTTAATTTAAAATAAAGTACAAAAACATTTACATACATTTTCATTAAACGTAAAGAAAAACACTTATTTTACAAGTATTTCCTGAATTATGATCAAACAGTGCATTTAAATATAGTTATTTTAATATTTCACAATATTACTCTTTTTACTATATATGTGATCAAATAAATGCAGCCTTGGTGAGCATAAGAGTGTCTTTCGAAAATAAAAGAATTTAATAACCCTAAACATCTGAATGATATATTTATAACAATTTAAATTTCATGTACATTTGTTTATTTATTTGGTAGCCATGTAATAAGTAAGATGTACTTCAACGCAAATTAAACCAAGGCCATGATTACCATGTCATGGTTTAATTTTGAGAAAATGACCAGCTGTTTTTTCATGTGTTTTAGCCGTGCTATGAGAAGGCCAAGGACTGGCTTCTGGCTAACATCACCTCAGTGCTTGGGTTTGGAGTTTGTATTGGAATCGTTCAGGTACTTTGAAACTTGTGTATCTCGTGTAGTCTGATTATTATACTAATTTAAGCTCTGCATACACTCAGATATAATGCGACTGTATTTTCTCCCTCTAGATTCTTGCTTTGGTGTTCTCTATGCTGATGTACTGCCAAATCCTACGAGCAGAAAAATACATGGACTGACCCTTCCTTCGCCCCATTCTTAATATGTAATGAACGTTTAAATGGACTTGCCTATTAGAAACATACAGTGCTGCAATTCGGATGAAGCTCAGATGAATATCAGATAAATTAATTTACCAGATAAAAGGCCAAATAATTCATTTGTACTAGATTAAATGAATATAAAGTGAATGTATACAGTAGCTGGAAAAAGTAAATCCTAGAATTATTGCACTCTTTGTTAAATACACTTATAACTGCTTGCAATGAACATGCAATCAATATTTTTTATTCTTATAAATGGAAATCAAATGTTTAAGAGTTGATGATTTGTTATACTAAACCAACGGTCAGTACTATATTAATGTCTGTTAAGATCACTACCAATAAAAAAAAAATGCAATACAACAGTAGACAGTAGATGACTGGCATCATGTATTTTGGTATAAAATGCCACATAAAAATGTTCAAAAACATCCAAAATACAAAAGAATAAATACATCAGTAGAGAAACTTTCTGATCAAGTAGTGTCAGTTCCCCAGTTGGCTGGTTCTTCTCTTTTTCTTTGCCTCACAGAGGTCATGCAACGTGATTCAGAGTTCATTATGAAAAAGTCTAAGGTTAATCACACTCCAAGACCTCATCCAATTGTGCAATTTTATCCTGTGGAGACACAAAAAAGAATTACTTGACAACTCTGCCCCCTTCTGGAAGACAATAACAGAGGAAAAGTGAAATGTAGACAGCAAATACTGCTCACCCATCCTCCGTGGCTCCTCACCCATGGTGCAAAGCTCTCCATGTAGCGTTCAGCATAGCCTGTCAGACGCTGAACTCCAGTTGCTGTGACGACTCGACGCGACACATCCATGGTGATGGCGAGACGCCGCAGCGTAGGGCTGACTGGTGCGGGAACGGGAGGTTCTTCACTCTGACTGGCGTACGTGTCAAGGAGTTTGGCAAAAGATGGGTAGGAGAGGCGTGTGAGGGTGGACCGCAGAAAGGGGTTGGTGTTTATCTGCAACATTAAACAATGATAAACACAAGGCAACTGAAAATATGACCATAAATAGTCAAAAACACAAGATTAAATTATATGTATGCTATTAAATCTTTACGATAAGGAACCAAAAGCTGCTTTAAGAGCCAAGTTTACTCTATATCCTAGTAGGATATTTAAAAAAAAAAAAAAAAAAAAAAGGATTAGGAAGAATGGCAAACTCAGATCAGGCATCATTACCTTGTCATTAATGGCATCCCCCTCTGAAGTCAATATCTGAACTAGCTGTTGAACCACAGCTTCTTTGTCATTTACTGTGAACAAAAAGAAGAAGTGTAACCTAATATCAAAACAATGCAAGTGAAAAAACCTTCAAAAGACCTCAGCCAGACAACAGCCTATTACAACAATAAGCTATTGTTAAAGCACTGAACATCCATTGCTGTAATGACAGCACACAGTAAGATGTGACAACACAACAGGTCTGCTCTTGCTTTGCTATTCCATTGAAAATGTATCTACTTCACACATTATGATAAAAATATTAATTTCTCAGGTCATAAACAAGGTTTGCATCGGTTTATGGTTTTATATGTACCTTTGGGTGGACTTGGTACAGGCTCTGGTTTAATGGGGGATTTCTTTTTCACGCTGTGTTTCTGTGCGATTCTGTCCAAAGTTTCTGCCACATCATCATAAAACGTAGGAGGATGGGCTGAGAAAAAAATATATATTACATCATATCACATGCAGAATTCATATCGTTCTAAAGATTGGGGTCAGTAACAAATGAATACTTTTATTCAGCAAGAATGCATTTAATTGATCGAAAGTGATAGTCAGTACAATAATGTTAGAAAATGTCTATTTCAAAAATGCTGTTCTTTGTATTCACCAAAGAAACCTGAAATTTTTTTTATTGTGGTTTCCACAAAAATATTAAGTTTTCAACATTGATAATAATAAATGTTTCTTGAGCAGCAAATCAGCATATTAGAATGATTATGTGACGCTGAGACTGAAAATTCAGCTTTACCATCACAGGAATAAATTACATTTTAAAATATATTACAATAGAAAATATAGAAAAATAGAAATATTTCACAATATTACAGTTTTTACTGTATTTTGAAACATTTTAAAAAAATCTTACCGACCCTATACTTTTAAAAAAGTACTGCATTTATAGGCATAATAAGACATAAGACAATCAAGAACACATTCCTGACAGTGCCTCCTGTGTCTAAAGTTCTATAGCCATAAAAAAGCTGTATATCTGTATAAGCTGTTGTACATCTGAAACTTACATGGTGAAGCATGATGCTCCTCAGGTTGTGGAACATCGGCAGCATCTTTTAAAGGCAGCGTGGCCGGGCGACGAGGCTCTTCTTTTTTAAAAGATACTTTTTTGAGTATATCAGATATTTTCAGTTTTTTCTTCTTTTTCTTATTTTTGTCCCCCAATTTTCTGTCACCTTCCTCTTCAGAAGCAGAGGATGGAATGCATATCTCTTCCTAAAAGAAAATCTTCTCAATTAACAACTTCTCAAGGGCAATATTAAATCACATAATGTTAAGAAGAAAGAAACTAAAAATAAATACATTTTGGCTCCTTGACTGGTCAGGAAATTCTTAATACTGAAACCAAAAAAGCTTTTAATTAGCTTTGCAGTCCATTACCCGGATGAAACAAGAGCAGGTTTCAGTCTATACGGATATAAATAGTGTTTGCCTGTTTCACACCGCATGTATAGGCAATGCATATTTATTTTATTTAAGTAGAGGTGTTGCAGAAAAAGTAGAAACCTATTTTTGCCATGCAGAAATTATTTTTAAAATGTAATGCTTTTTGATTATTACAGTAATTTGCAATGTAGATTTTTATGAAGCAACATAAAATAGGTCAAATTATACACATATTGTTTGACAAAAAAAAAGCAATGTTGTTTTGCTGTGTAAAAAAAACAGGCCGTAATTTTTTTTTTTACCTCTGCTTTCCTGGGTAAACTTTGTGTTCCATTTGTCAAGGGTTTATTGGAATGGCCCAGCTGACTCCGCTTCTCCAGGCTGTTGTTTGGAGTCGGGTCAGCGCTACCATCTTTCTTAGCATGGCGGATTGTGGATGAACGGGTTCTCAGACGTCTTTTTATGAAATTTTTAATTCCATGTTTTTTCTCTTCTGCAGCACTGATCTCCTCATCCAAAGAGTCCCATCCATTCGCATCTTTCCTTATCTTGTCTTTCGTAGAGGCACTAAGAAAAGTAAGCGAGACAAGGAGAAACATGGGTATTTTTGTCATTTCCAAAATATTAAAGTAAATTTTCTTTTATCACAATTCCATTATGTAAATTGTAAAAAGTCGCAGGTGTCTGAGTTTGACTAGAACATACAGTGTTTCTGCCAAATCCTCTTGTAATACTTTCTTAATTTACAACACAAGCCATTTTTTAAGTTACAGAGATAACATATATGATTCTTGACTGACTTTGTTAAAAGTCTTTTCAGGTGTCAATCAAATAAAACGACTTAAAAGTCATTAAAAGTACCACAGTCTGGTACTATTATTTATAATGTGATATTTACAAAATTACTCTGACATGGAGTTGTTTTACTTCACGTTATGACTGTTTAATTCTGTATGTGACTGAATAATTTGTGTCACCTGTATTTGTTTGGGTCATTGTATTCTCCTCCTATCCGTCCAGGCCTCTCACCAGGTGGAATCGAGAGTGAGTGACGCAGAAAAGACTTCAGCACCATCCGCGTCTCCGCTTTAATCTCCAGAAGAGAGATAGACGGAGAAGGGGATGCAGGCCTGACCACCACATCTGCCATCGCTGAGACAGAGAGAGAACTAAAACTCTTTAAAATGTGAGAACACTTTCAGATTACACAATACAAACCACCGCTCCAGAATTCCAATGTACTGCTGACCAAATTTAAACAAGTAAAACTAAACCAGCGCCTCAAATCTCTATTGAGACAGAAGATTAATTGGAGGTCAGTGTACACTTTGTATGTTCAGTCTTCTTCAGTGAAAAAAATGTGCATTCAAATACAACCAATAATCCATCCCATCTAAAAGAGAAGTGAGTAGTACCTTAATTCATAGTGGATACTTGAAGGAAGTGAAAGTTTAACTAGTGATAATAAAACACAGAAAAAGAGCTGGAAGTTCCAGTCCGTTTACCTCAGGCATTTTATCTATGTCATGTATAGCCTTTCACAAACATCTCAAATATGACGACAAGCCCAGCACTTAAACAGAAACAAAAAAATACATTGATTTTCTAATAATATCATTAAATCCATTGGATATTTTACAGAATGTCAACTGTGTGTATAGGCTACATTGTGCCCTATGTGCTATAAGTCAGGTTTCGATAATATCAGCATAAATCTGTATAATTTTGATTGTAGACTTATTCAAGTAACTTGAAATTACCAATGACCAGTTATAACAATTTTTTTTTGGTTGCATAATATACACTCACCTAAAGGATTATTAGGAACACCTATTCAATTTCTCATGAATGCAATTATCTAATCAACCAATCACATGGCAGTTGCTTCAATGCATTTAGGGGTGTGGTCCTGGTCAAGACAATCTCCTGAACTCCAAACTGAATGTCAGAATGGGAAAGAAAGGTGATTTAAGCAATTTTGAGCGTGGCATGGTTGTTGGTGCCAGACGGGCCGGTCTGAGTATTTCACAATCTGCTCAGTTACTGGGATTTTCACGCACAACCATTTCTAGAGTTTACAAAGAATGGTGTGAAAAGGGAAAAACATCCAGTATGCGGCAGTCCTGTGGGCGAAAATGCCTTGTTGATGCTAGAGGTCAGAGGAGAATGGGCCGACTGATTCAAGCTGATAGAAGAGCAACATTGACTGAAATAACCACTCGTTACAACCGAGGTATGCAGCAAAGCATTTGTGAAGCTACAACACGCACAACCTTGAGGCGGATGGGCTACAACAGCAGAAGACACCACCGGGTACCATTCATCTCCACTACAAATAGGAAAAAGAGGCTACAATTTGCACGAGCTCACCAAAATTGGACAGTTGAAGACTGGAAAAATGTTGCCTGGCCTAATGAGTCTCAATTTCTGTTGAGACATTCAGATGGTAGAGTCAGAATTTGGCGTAAACAGAATGAGAACATGGATCCATCATGCCTTGTTACCACTGTGCAGGCTGGTGGTGGTGGTGTAATGGTGTGGGGGATGTTTTCTTGGCACACTTTAGGCCCCTTAGTGCCAATTGGGCATTGTTTAAATGCCACGGCCTACCTGAGCATTGTTTCTGACCATGTCCATCCCTTGATGACCACCATGTACCCATCCTCTGATGGCTACTTCCAGCAGGATAATGCACCATGTCACAAAGCTCGAATCATTTCAAATTGGTTTCTTGAACATGACAATGAGTTCACTGTACTAAAATGGCCCCCACAGTCACCAGATCTCAACCCAATAGAGCATCTTTGGGATGTGGTGGAACGGGAGCTTCGTGCCCTGGATGTGCATCCCACAAATCTCCATCAACTGCAAGATGCTATCCTATCAATATGGGCCAACATTTCTAAAGAATGCTTTCAGCACCTTGTTGAATCAATGCCACGTAGAATTAAGGCAGTTCTGAAGGCGAAAGGGGGTCAAACACAGTATTAGTATGGTGTTCCTAATAATCCTTTAGGTGTGTGTGTGTGTGTGTGTGTATATATGTATATATATATATATATATATATATATATATATATATATATATATATATATATATATATATATAATACATTAATATTATAGTATTCAAGGAAACAAAAAAGTGGACATTATTTTTTGGTATGCAAGCCTTTTGAACAACTGTTTTTGTAAAGCATATTATCTTTCCTTTAGTTTCTCATTCACATGTGAGCAGTTCCTTATATAACCTACTTTGCAGGTTATTACGGCTCATCAGAGCTTGTAAATTCCACTGTAGGTATGTTATTGTTATTTCTTATGCAGGCCAGGGCAGTTTTAAAACTCAAAACACTTGACATATGTTTTTGTTCCCTTCTTAGTCTACTTGTATGAGCCTAGACCCTGTTCATTTTTTGACACACTTATTATGAAAGGTACAAAATGAACTTTAATATACAAAACTACTATACTAATTTGGAATTTGTGTGTGGAATAACTATGAAATATTCAATTGGAATGATAAAATATACCCATAACTGTGCTAATCGTTAAATCAGAGATGATCTAAGGTCTGATAGTACATGCTTACCCAATATCATATAAATTCTAAACAGCTTACATGTGCAAGTGTGGATTTCACAGCAGAAGCAAGAAAACCTCCTCATCCAGCTTCTGCTACAGTGTCATGTTTACTACTTACATTCATAGACTAGTTCAAAAGAGGAATTTTCTGCATTGCACAGCTGTCAGATTGATGACACATTCTTGGCTTGAATGGTATTGTATACATTTATGAAAAATGAAGCATGTTTCCATAGTAAGTGAACAGCCTAAAACAACAATGTCCTTTTATTCTATGTTTGCCTTTCTCAGACATAAATGTTGAAACATTTCTAGGTACCTCTGTGTCATCAGGTGACTGTGGCTTCCTTGCTTTTGTTTTTACAACACTGAGCACATGTAGGGACACAACCCTTATGTTGGCAGTTACACACCCGTGTTCCTAAATATAAAATCCTGTAGGTAACCATGTCAGATCTTAAAAGCGATAGTTTACCCAAAAATGAAAATTCTGTCATAATTTACTCACCCTCAAGTTTTCTTTGCTCTGCTGAACACAAAGGAAGATATTTTGAGGAATTTCTTACTGAAAAAAACAAGCCGCTTTGGTTCACCATTGACTTTCATAGTAGGAAAAAAAATAATTTGTAAGTCAATGGTGCCCCAGAACAGTTCCTCAAAATATCTTCCTTTGTGGTCAGCAGAACAAAGAAATTGATATGGGTTTGAAACAACCTGAGGGTTAGTAAAATAATTGTCATTTTTGGGTGAACTATCCCTTTAAGCCCCAAATCTGTAACTAACATATTTTAAGATATGTCAGTGCAAGTGCTTTTAGTTAAAACAGCTCAAACATGCATTTTAGTCTGGGACTAGTCTTAAGCCTTGTCTGTGAAACAGAGGGTAAGATAATTTCTGAGATTTCTGTCACAACAGATTTAAGATTTCCTGATACTTAATACAATTCGTGATGCTCTTTTTAACATAACCTAAAAAGTTACGCTATAGTTAATTATACCTGAATTTCGAGGACAACTGTGTTCGATGAAATTAAGCATCACCAGAAAATATCTGTCTTACAAAAGTTCAAGCGCACAACAACTCGTTCATACCTGGTAAATATGTCAGCACCTCAATGTCCGAAGGAATCAGCCGAGTCGCGACGCGTAAAAACAGAAAGCAACAAAGCGCATAGACAAAGTCTATATTATTAAAACACGGATACTAAAAACAAAACAAATAAGTTAGCTACATTTACGCGCTACTCCGCAATGAACCGTGCTAAACTTCAGACGAGTTAAGAGCTGTGTCTGATGTTATTGGAGAGTTTAGAGGAAGGTCAGATATCACACTGAATCAAATCAGGTCTGAAGCGGTCTTTTATCGATGTTATAGATACCATTCCGTTGTCGAAACCGACAGAGCTTCAGCTTACCGGTTTCACTATTACCGCGTCAAATAGTCCAACCTGCGGAATGACCGACTTACGTTGTGCGCACTGCGCATGTCACTGGACGAGTCAAATCGACGAGTCCATTTTCCCAATGGACAGGGTTCAATCTTCCAGTAATGACAGTAAGAAACTTTTTAGTGTATTAAACATATTGTTATGTGACCTAACTCATGTGTTTTATTGGCTATAATTGCCAGCAACACGACAAATGTTTTTAAGTTTTGATGTACTTTGCCATTTTAAAGTTTATTTAGCCCACTCTTCACATTTGTCTATCTTGTGGCGTTAAAGACAAATTTCTACTTTATAACTAAAAATGGACACTAAAGTAAAATAATTTTGAAAAAAAAACAATTTAAGTGGAAAAATTAAAATGAAATGAATTTACATGAAAAATAAAACCACTCAGGTGTGTATTATACCAACAGGGTTTATTTTCAGAAGAAAAAAAAACATTTATCAGCCATTCAGAAAAGAGAGTTATCTGGTGACTGGTATTATGTTAATATTAATGTTGACGACAGGGAAGTTGGGGAGCATTTGTCCTCCCTCAACCCCCCCCAAACCCCGTCCAGCGTCATCTGTAAATCAGACACTGGTACAAGGATTGGGAGAGACAGAGATGGACCGTCAAACAGAGGAATAGAGGCATAGTAACATACTTTAAACATTGCTAGTTGGAATAATTTGAGTAAGGATTGATAGAAAAGGTCAGTCAAGTCAAGTCAAGTCAAATTTTATTTCTATAGCACATTTAAAAGCAATGGAATTCAGGAAAAAAAGATTGGACTTGAATCTCAGTTATAAAGTAAGAGTGAAAAGCAGCAAGAGAAAATTCAGAGTTAATGAAAGATCAAGGAACATCTCAGTTTGCAAACATTCTGGGTTAAGTATGGAAAGTCCACGCAATTTCAAAAGCTCTCAATGTCATCATTAAGAAATTGCACATATAGAGAATATCAATACAGAAATTAAAATGAGATCTGTAGTTACCATAAAAAGCCTCTCTGCACAGCAACATCCTTTGTCATCCAAAGTTGACAAATTCTCAAGCCTTTTCTTTATACTCGTAAAAATCATATCTGTCTGTGTAACTATCTTTTTCTTCTGAAGCTTAATCTGCTCTCTGATGTCTTACCTCAGAGTTATTTCCTCTTTAGCAGAGATGATATGCTCTTGAGTGTGCACCCTCCTTCACTTGCTCTCTTCATCTTGTCTGTCTTTATTTAGCTGTGCACTCTCTTCTTCCTGCCTACCCTCTGACCTGTCCTGACTGCTTCTCCCTCTCTTCGCCCCGCACTCCCTCTATCTATCCCTCGCTCGGCCACCATATCAGACCCAAATCACTGTTCTCCTGACCGTGAGCCAATAGGGAGCAACACAGCTGGGTGAGGCACTTCCTCTGTGACAGGAAACCAGCAAAGTACTTTCAGACACACACACACACACACACAGTTTGGTGGACTCTAAATGTGGAGAAGAGTTCAAAATGGCTACCCCTCTCAAAAAAAAAAAAATCTATATATATATATATATATATATATATATATATATATGTGTTGTGGCCATTAAGCTGTTATTCTAAAATTAAATGGATTTTATGTAATGGAATTGTGTATTTTGTCTGCTATAATGGCATTAGATGCAAGACCACCAATGATTTAACCTGATGTGTGCCATCTTACTACCTGTACTTTAATTAGTCAGGCCAACCTGCCTTGTGCACAACATTTTAGTGATTTTGAATTTAAAAAGAGGATCATTGCATGAGAAACAGAGGATGTGTTTATTCACTTGGGAACCACAGGCCAAGACTGTGCGCAGAGGGCAAGAGATGAACAGATAGAGGGAGGGGTAGAGATGGAGCGATGAGTTTGAGGGAGGAGACCCCATGTTCACACAGACTAGATAAAATATGCTCTGATTGGGGACTGAAGGCCTTGTGGGAATAGAAGAGACGTGACCTCCGCTCAAACAGAGAATTTTGCGTGCTTTTGCCCTCTCAGTCTCCACAGTTTGTTAACATCGGCCTTAATTAAACTCATCAAGTGCAGTGCACCGGAAATTTGGAGGATACATCTCAGATATGGCCAGAGTCAGACCTCTAAGTGTATCCGTTCCAGTTTCCGGCATTGTGAGTGCCATAGGAAATTCAAGGACAAACAGATTTTTTTTTTACAGATTTTCATTTTAATCTATCTTTGGTTAATATACAAATATATGTATATAGTGGCCATATTTTCTATATTTGTTTTCTGGTATGTGAGATGAAAAAATATATCTTATGACATCAAAGTTATTCATAACTCCTGTACTGTCTGCATTTGAGTCCCTGTGAGAATAACTTTGTCAGAACATTATTTTCAATGGGTGTGGTAATGTGAGTAACAAAAACAGGAAATCCACCAGCACACAGGCAGGAAATGCTACTGTTCAGTGACAGTAATAAGTAAACACAACCCAAACGGCCGCAAGTGAACCAATTCACTGTTACTCTAGAGAAAAATATAAAGATGAAGGGAAATAGACATGCATAAAGTCATAGAAGAATGTTCTGGGAGATGCACAAAGAACAAATACAAATACTTTGCATGATGAAGAAGCAAAACACAGACAAACACACAAAAGTGCATGTTCCTTTTCACTGTAATATTTTTATTTAAATGTTAAGATATTCCACAAAAGGGTTTATACTAAAATGTTCACAATTCTAATAATAAATACAGTAACACTATCTCTCTCTCTCTCTATTTCTGTCTCACTCTTTCATATGCACACATTCAAACATACAAACAATTCAAACATACAAATCTACAGTGAGTTCATGGGATCTGACAGGGGGAAAAAACTATGAATGTTACTGAGTGGTGAAATAAAGCAATAATCAAATCACAGTAATGTCCATTTAACAATATACAGTATTAAATTATTAGTTTAACTTCAGTATATTACACATGATTCGTTGTGTGTTTGATTGTCTTTGCAACCTTTCGCAAAAATGTATTTTGATTGTCATCGGCTACATCGATTTATATTCATATTTGATCCTTTTAAGCTACTTTGTGCAATTGATTGATTGTCTCTGCTTAGCTTAGGTTTAAGCTTGATTGTCATTGGTTTCTCCGCGTCAGTGCTATATTATGATGGACTAGTAACTGATAGACTCATAAAAAAATTATTAAAATCCATTATTATCCATGGTTTAAAAGTTTGGGGTCAGTAAGATTTTTTTTTTTTTTAAAGAAATACTTTTATTCAGCAAGGACACATTTAATTGATCTAAAGTGACATTAAAGAAATGTATAATGTTACTGAAAATTTTCAAATAAATGCTGTTTCTATTCATTAAAGAATGCTGAAAAATGTATCACGGTTTCCACAAATATATAAACAGCACAACTGGTTTCAACTGTCAATAATAAGAAATGTTTCTTGAGCAGCAAATCAGCAAATCAGAATGATTTCTGAAAGATCATGTGACACTGAAGACTGGAGTAATGATGTTGAAAATTCAAAATAGAAAACATTTTAAACTGTAATAATCTTTCACAATACGTCTGTTTTTACTGTGTTTGTGATCAAATAAATGCAGCTTTGGTGAGCAAAAGAGATTTTTTCTTACCACGCCCAAACTTTTGAACAGTAGTGTATAACTTCAAATGCGGTTTTAAAACATCCTCCTTTTGGTCACATGCTGTTTGTCATATTAATTGTAATTGGCACATCAATTAAACAGCCCATTTTTCTTGCATAAACATGAGGCATTTTAGAAGTTCACTGTTTTACCACCAATATCTGAGAATGTTACCCAGGCTTTTGCTATTGTCTGGCACGGTGCTGACTAGGCCTATATATAAAGGTGCAGGTCAGAAATGCTGGAGTCCATTTTCTCTTCCACCTGTGCAGGTTTGTGATGTCCACATCTTTTTTTTATACAGGATTATGGCTTACATAGTCTGCTTCCCTGATGTGTAAATCATCTAAATAAGTAGGGTTTCCTGACACATTTTTTGTTAAATATTTTGCTCAAAGTTGCTGATTGAAGCTCTGCTGGTTTTGTCTGATAATGATAAGGTATGTTGTTTACTGCAGTCTCGTCCAGTACTGACTTAGACCTTGTCCCAGCTCCTGATCACCACCTTGAACTGCAGTCTGCCCTGCTGCGGAAACACCGGGAAAGAATCCTGGAAGAGACACAGGGACTTATCATTGCGTTCTTCACACATGGCCACTTCTGATGACTTATTTGTAACACAAAAGGAAACCACAAAGCAGCTAAATCACATTCACACACTAATACCTCATGCAGTGTTTTGGCCTGTGGATTACAGTATTCATATGCGGTGTGAGGGTGGAGGATGTTACAAAACTGCACTCACCTGTGTTTGTGCTCGCCGTGGGTGGGGGCGGGAGGTGGGAAGAGGTGTAGGATGAGGAGTCAAATTTACGAGAAATAGGGGGAAGGGCTGAAGGAGAAGGAGGTAACATGCAGGAGTAAGTTGGGGTGGACTGGGAGGGCAAAGACTAGTGGAGAGAAAAGAAGGGTGAAAAAAGATAAAAGATTAATCTCATTTCGTTTATAGTATCAGCATATTCATAAACAGCTTATTGTGCAAGAAACAACCAATGTACATGTAAAAGATTACACTGTAGTTTTTATGATGGTGTGTTAGTCAAGTCAGAACAACTCACTATAGCCTACTGCACTGTACTGGGTGTGTTGCTATGACGTGATTGAATTTGAAGTCATTAAATATAACGCTGATCTGTTTGACTAAAGGGAGGGAATTTATAGAGTAAAACTGACCTGTTGAACTGTAAACCTGCTGTATACATGCAAGTGTTTATTTTTAGAAACTACAGCAGGCTGTGTATAGTCCAGCAGCAACTCTAGAGGGCGCTACATAAACTGTTTTAAATGAGTTTGAATGTCAGGCGGGGTCAAAGCACTGCATAGAGTTGCGTAATAGGTGCGTGTACTAGAATTTCTGTCTGCTTTATTTACTATTGTAGAAAGCACTCTCTTTTGCATGTTTTAAAGAAACAAAAAGGCGGATGCTATTATGTTTGAGAGGGCATCATTTTTAAATTAAGACATTAAAATAAAAGTCGTCTTGATAGAAAAAAAATCTGTTTATATTTTTACATACAGTAGCTGACTGTACTTTAAAACTGTAGGTTTTTTATTTTTTATTAAACTATTTTGAATAGAAAGCGTTTTTATTGATTATTTAAAAAGCCCCTCTGTTTAATTCAGTGAGTTCATTCACAAATTCGTGAGTTTTTTTGAATGATTCATTAATATAACCTGTACATATATAAGTATTTTTGTGAATCGACTGCTCTAATCATTCCTGAGTACAGCGTTAAAGAGACAGTTCACCCCCAAATGAAAATGATCATTTCCTCGCTCTCATGTCGTTACAATGTATGACTTTCTTCTATAGAGCACAAAAGAAGATATTTTCAAAAGAATGTTGGGAACAGTTTTGGTGGCCATTGACTTACATTGTCTGTAAAACAAAACTCATTACTTGTCACATTTTTCAAAATACGCTGCACAGAACAAAGAAATACATACAGTTTTGGTTCGACATGGGGTTGAGTAAATGATGATTTTAATTTTGGTGTGAACTATCACTTTTAGTACAGTGGCATTTGTAACTTAATTTTTTTGCGTGTCACTAGGTGTCAGTATTAGCCTATAAGTCATAACAGAAACAACAATTACTGAGTACACTTTTACTTACTGATGTAGAATTACAAATATGTGCATTTGGTCAGACACCTTGCCTATTAGGGTACTATGGTATACTGCCAGGGAGGTCATGAATTACCTGCATACTGGAGAAGACAGACAGAGAGCTATAGGCTGAGAGCGACGAATCACTCCGACTGTGCATTGAGCCTTATATGAGAGAACAGAAGAGGATAGAATCAGCTCATTATTACTACTACTACTGCTGCTGCTTTTGTGTTTATTGGTGCTTTGGCAATCCTGTATTCATGGCAATAAAGAACTTTGGCACTGATATTTGAATTGAGGAGTTTGAAGAAAGACAAACTGTTGTAACAAACAAAAAAAGTGAAACAAACACCAATTTTTCTATGCATGGAAATAGGAGAGAAAACTAAAGAGAAATCTAGCTGTCAATTATTAAGCAACATGCTTACATGTACTAATAGAGTAAAGTGAGTCATTAATAAAGACATACCTGAGCTGTTGCTATGATGGGAGTGATATACAGGGGAGTTAAAGGATGTGCTCAGGGGAGTATGTGTCTGAGAACAGGAACTGCTGCCCCCTGATCTTCTCTGGTTTCTCAGCTTTTCCTCCCTTCTCCACTTAGCTCTCCGATTGGAGAACCATACCTGTCAATCACCCAATATAGGTCAGTGCATAATGGACAGTTTATTTTTGTGTTGTTTAAAGGCACTTCAGCATTAACACAATTAAAATCTCAAAGAAGATCATTAAAATACTTTTTAAGAACACTATTACCTGAATTCTAGCCTCTGGAAGATCAATCTTTGCGGCCAGTCTCTCTCTAGCAAAGACATCTGGGTAATGAGTCCTTTCAAACTCTGGAAAACAGATTTAATAGACTTTAGTATAAGCAGAATTGCACATTTTTGGTATTAACATTTGGTATAAAAATTAACATTTTGTCATGTTGTTCCAAACCTGTATGACTTGCTTAAGAACACAACTTTGGATTTCATTGACTTTCATTGTAATTAAGAAAAAACATTGAGATATATCTTCTTTTTGTTCCACAGAAGAAAAATGTCATACAGGTTTGCTACAACATGAGGATCAGTAAATAATGGCTCAAAATTAACATTTTTACAGTAAAAGACAAAACATGAAAGAGTAAGAAAGGGTGGAATGCAGCAAACACAAAAAGCAAAACAATCAGACACAAGCATATCCACACTATAGGACTGAGATTATGTTGCATGGAAAAAGGACTTTAACAGTGAATAGCTGATGCCAAGTTTTGCTGTGTATTAATATATATCTAAACACATCAACAAAATTCAGTAAGTTTTTCTTATTTTTATCTTGTTCAATAAGTTTGTCTTATTTATTTTTTATTTCCTTTTCTCTCGTCAGTCCTTGTATTTACAGCTTCTCCTTGCAATAATAACAACTATGTATTTATTGAAAACAAAGACAACAAAAACCTTTAGTTTTGTGGCAACCCTGTTACTATCATAATTCTCAATTTTTAAAGTATTGAACTTTTCTATAAACTTTCTCATAATAACATCATAACTCTCCAATAACAAGCCAAAGTCCACTCACAGTTATCCATTAATTTTATGTTTTATGTACATCTTAAAATTTTAACCCTGTTATCATGATTTAATATAGTAAACAATGGTTATATGTAAAAAAAAAATCTATCCTCTCTAGGACTGATATTATTTTGCATGGAAAGCTCAGTTTGAGCCAGTGCTTTGAGTCACACCTTTCTCCAGGGCATCGATCTGCTCCTGGGTGAAGCTGGTACGGTTCCTCTGCAGTTTCCTCTTTAGCTGCAGGTGTAGCTGCGACTCGTCCACCTCATCCCTCTCTCCGTGCACCACTCCTTCCCCTGCTCTGGCCATCTGCACATTCAGATCTTCCACGCAACCATCTGAGAGAAGAAAAAAAACAACATTTAACTTTGGAGAGTCTTGTAAGAGTGCTGCATTTCAGTGTGCAAATGCGCATGTTATTATATAGACAGAACTGTCTCTTTGAAGACTGTGTAATTCTAGTGCACCGCAGCATCTTGTGTTTGACAGTTTGACCTTATTTGTATGTGTGAATGAGCAGAAACTGTATTATGGGCATCTAATTCCATGTCTAATGTCTGCTCGCTTTAGTTCCGCTTTCCTGTAATGAAACAGAGGATGTCAAGGCCAGAGACTGCCGTGTTTGTATGTGGGTGTGGGTGTTCATGTGTGGCTGATGGTGTAGCTGTTGGCACCCTCTGTTTGTGCTCAGTCAAGTATAAGAATTGCTGGTTTACCCCAAAGCTGACTTCACAAACACAGGCACATACAGTGTACGTTCACATGCTGAGGTGCTTTACTAATAGATACAGAGATAATTCACTAAAGCTCACACCTGTTCCGTGTTGAGGGGTGATGGTGTCGGCTGGGTGGTACCAGTTATTTGGGCCAGTCCAGTTGGAGCTGTTTTGTAAGTTCAGCATGGTCAGATTCTCATACATCAAATGTCACCTGTGAGAAAATACTGACCCACTCCTTCTTTCATCCAGACCACTTCAGCCCTGAATGAATGAAGAATAAATTAAAACTGTGAAAAAAAATCTGTATTTATGTACTGTAAACAGCTCTCATATTTCATTCTTTCGGCTTCTCCAAGGACTTTAACAAAGAATAGTTGATGCCCAATTTTGTTGTGTATTAATATATATCTAAACACATCAAGAAGCTTTTTTAAATGATTTATTTATTTATCTATTTGTATTTTTTCAATTTTCTATAATGATAATTTTTTATTAGCATCTATGCACACTATGCACAAAAAAAATGAATATATGGAAACAAAAGCTTTTAGTTGTGTGCCAACTATTCTAAATAACTGTCGTAATTTGTCCTTTCAGAAGTTAACTTTCCAATGACAAGTTAAAGTCCACAAACTGTTGGCAATTTATCTTATGTTTTATGCATATCTTAAAATGTCAACCCTGTTATTATGATTTTCTATTGTAAACGGATCATTTAAAAAGGGGTATACGTCAAAATATATGTAATGAAATGCACGGAATGTCAAATTAAACGGTTAAATGTCAACCCTGTTACCATTCTGAAGGCATAACTATAATAGGCATAACCTAGCATATATTGACATTTATGAATTAAGATGGCACAATGCAATTTATTAACACTCAAAACAGTATATGCCTAACAGAATGTTTTTAAATCTTACAGAAATTTACTGGGGAAAAATCATCATATCAAAAGAATGACCCATCTGCTGTCTTTAAAGTATGGGTCACTATTGCATATTACTCTCTCTTTATCTATCTATCTCTCTATATATCTTTCACATGTACACACACATTAACCCCCCACAGACACACACACACACACACACACACACACACACAGCGAGTAATTAAGAAGTACAGAACATCTAGTCTGACATTGTCGTACACACACGCATGACTGGAGAGAGTAATACTGTCAACTAATGTTAACAACAATACACAGAAACACACAGGCTCTACACAACAGAGAGACACACTCCTACAAAACAAAGAGATAATTATAGATACACAACATACAATGGCACACAATCTACGTTTTAAAAACTCTGACTACACAACAAAAAAAAGTATGAAAATGGAGGCGTGAAGCCACCAATTGAAATGTAAGTGTATTTATATCACAAAAAAATAGCCAGCACCCGCACATAATTTATAGAACACCATTCAGTTAAAAAAATATCTGTGGTTACACTTCTGCATGTAAAACTACTAACATGCACAGAAAGGAGGCCGTCATCGTGAATACTATAGATCTAGCCATTAAAGATGACGTAGAAGTGCTTGCATGATTATATTTGCATGGGTTTTGAGAGTAAATCATGACCCTTAAAGACAAACATGAGGACAGGTGTATGGAAGGAAAAAAAATAAAAAAAAATAAAGTTACATGTAGCAAAATAACACAGCTTAGGGTGCCAGAAGAAATTGCAACTATATATTACAACTATATTCAATTATTTCTACATTTTGTTGAATTAATAATATCAAAATAACTCCCTGTACAATTCCATATTTAAAAAAAAGATATATGTAAAATAAATATTATTAGAGCTTCAATATGCCCAGGAAATAAACAGTTAAATATTGTTACAATCCACATACAGAGGCTTGTTTTATATGTGCTGACATATGTATATATAATAAACAATATTTAATGCATTTATGAAGTTTAATAATAAATAACAAAATAATGCTGTCATGTACGTTGACATATAGAAAAAAGGTGAAAAGGTTTTCACTATTTTAAATGAATTAATTAAATTAATTGAATGTGACTTTGCATGACTCTCAGGCCAAGATGAATATAAGCACATTTAAATTATTTAAATTTTGCCTTTGGTGATATCAAACAAAATACTGTTGTGCAAAACAGAAAATGTCAAATGCAATAACCTTTCTACAATTAACCAATCATTTTCCTCAATATTTTTATTTTCAATAAAAAAAGGTCATGATTCTCTCTCAATTGTTGTGTCTGCAGTGAAGGCAGGAGACTCACCTGGTAGATGAATGAATTGTAAAAGTGGTCCACACTTGTTCAGTGTCTCTATCACTTTCTGTTCATCCCTCTCTCCTTCTCTCTGCTCTCTCGCTTTGTTAATGTTAGACTGTGTTCGAGAGAGAGAGAGAAAGAGAGAGAGAGAGAGAGCAAGGGAGGAGAGGAAAGGGAGAGAAAGATGGAGAGAGTTAGACAGGGCGAAAGAGAGGAGGCGAGGGAGGGGTAGTGGGCTACAGAGAAATGCATCTGCAGGCACTCTGGTCCTTGAAGCAATGAGGGAGAGAGGGAAAGAGAGAGAGAGGGATGACACACAGAGTCAGTGTCAGTGTCAGGTCTGGACTTAATGCCAGGAAAAGGGGTGATGAAGTGAGAGAGAGAGAGAGAGAGAGAGAGGTGGAGGCAAAAAAATGACTGAAAAAGAGGAGACGTAAAGCTATTTCTAAAGTCTCACAAAGGCAATTCGCTGTTTGTAGATACGGACTTCCAAAAATGGCTAACCTAAGAGCTGTGAGAGAGCTTCAGATCATGCACCTGCTCTATGACGGCTGGTGGCCAGTGATAGTTTAACCCTCCGCACTGATGACATCTACTTTGCTGTTATATTTGGGGTCCTATAAAACAATAAAAGTAATGAACTTATTTTCCTCTCAGATTCTTTAAATATATTCCTCTGAAGTAATCAAAATCCAATGTGCTAATATAAATGAAGCATTAACCCTTTGATTTATCATAAAGTAGTCAAATGCTTCTCAGACAAGTGACAAATAACATCAGTTTGGGACCAGAAAAATGTCTGACCTCAGCAAATATAAAACAAAAAATAATAAAGAATAAATCTCGACAGAATCTACAGAATTCAGGGAATATTTTATATTAAAATTCAATGCATTATTTTACAATAATAACATGAACATGAGTAATGTAGTAGTAATGTATTTTCAAGTTATATTTCAAATTTTGTTTTATACACTAGTGTTCAAAAGTTTGGGGTCACAGTAAGTACTAGATTTGGGGGTTAATGTGAGTCAGTAAGGGGAAAAAATAAATACCTTTATTTAGTAAGGGCACATTAAACGAATCAAAAGTGACCATAAAGGCATTTATAATGTTACAGAAGATTTCTATTTCAAATAAACACTGTTCTTTCGAACTTCCTATTCATCAAATATTAAGCAGTACAACTGTAATATTAGCAAATCATCATATGAGACTAATTTGTGAAGGATCGTGTTATACTGAAGACTGGAGTAATGATGCTGAAAATGCCATCACAGGAATAAATAACATTTTAAAACACATTCAGATAGAAAACAACTATTTACATTGTAAAGATATTTCCTCAATATTACTGTTTTTACTGTATTTTTTTAATCAAATAAATTAAGCTTTGGTGAGCATAAGAGATATGTTCTCACATATAATTTGGAAAATATTACTTTCATTTTAATATACTTTTTAAGATTTTAAAATGGCATTGATGCCTCATAGTCCCCAAAATGTACATGAGGGTTAAAAGAAAACTATTTAAACAATGGTAAACACAATAAACAGACCATTATATTCTTGTATTTTAAATCAAGACACTTTCATTCTCATGAGAAGAGAAACTTCACACATTACTTTGTAGTTCTCTGTATGCTGCATGCTTGCTAGTATGATTACATGCAAACATGAGTAGACACTTTCAGACCTGCGTGCAAGGGCCGCTCTTCTGCTACACACACATGTCAAAGTGTATATGGCATGTTTACCCTCCACTGCACTGTCACAATCGCAATGCTATATTTGCATATTTTATTGGATTAACTTTAAAAACCATAGAGCCTGTGACATTTTAAAATACGAGAGAAAACAGAGAGAGAGAGAGAGAGAGAGACTCAGCCAACATTACATACAAGCATGACAATTTTGGTGCTAGTTAATATGAAAGGTTCAACTTAGGGGAAAAGTCAAATAAATATGAGACCTCTAATGCTCACTTGAGCATCAAAGAGGTTTTGTTTTCGTCTTTTGGGTATTAGACCTATAATATGTTGTTGTTTTTTTCATGCATGCACTCTAAGGCAGAAGATCTCAACCAGGGGCCCGGGGCCCACTAGGAGGCATCAGCAAACTTTCAGGGTGCCCCAAATAAGTCTTAAAGTTATTTCAATGTAGTTATAATAACAAAATCTTAAGTAAAATGGAAAAAAAAAAAAAAAAAAAAAACATATACAAGATTACACTGGAATGAGTTTATTATTTTTTTTATTACAACAGAAGTACATATCAGTCTAGACACAAGAGAATGTTGTCTTGGACAAAGGGGTGCCTTGGAGGCACTACTATTTTTCTGCTATTAAATCTAGGGTTTTTATGTCTATAAACAGATTTTACTGATTTGAGTAGATGAACACACATCTTAAAGAGATAAATTTAATCTAAAAACAATGTTTTTTGTCATCGATTACCTACCCTCACGTCTTTCCAAACCTGTATGACTTTGTTTCTTCTGTGGTACACAAAGTTTAGCAGAATATTCACACAGCCCTTTTCTATAGCCTATGGAAGCGAATGGTGACTGAATGGGCTGTCGAACCCATTGTATTACATTAGAAGACTTGGAATGGTAACACTTTGTTTTAATATGAGGTAGTTACACATGTTGCTATAGTAATTACAATAAATTATGCATAATTACAGGCAACTAACCCTAACCCTAGTAAACAAGGCTCTTTATTGACATCTATGGATCCATGAAGAACTTTTAACATCCATGGAACCTTTCCATTGCACAAAAGGTTCTTTACAGTGGAAAAAGGTGGAAGTACATTTTGTTAATTCATATTACTCAGTACTTATTTGTGTAGTTACACTAACAATGTCACCTTAAAATAAAGTGGGTTACACTTTATTTTAAGGTGTCTGTGTTACAGTGTAATTATATATTTAAGTACTGAGTAATATTAATTAACAACATGTAGCCTATTTACTATAGGGTTAGAGGTTGGTTGAGGGTTAGTTGCATGTAATTATGCATAATTTAGCTATTACTATAAGTATGTGCAACACATGTAACAAGGACACTGTAAAATACAGTGATACCATGTACCAAGTGTAACCAATGGAATATAGTGCAAGATGTGGACTACTGTTACTTTTATGCTATTTTGGGGCTTGACAGCCAAGTCACCATCCACACCATTCATTGTATGGAAAAGAGCAGTTTGAACATTCTGCCTAAACATCTCATTTTGTGTTTCAGAAGAAATAACATCAAACAGGTCTGGAATGACATAAATGTGAGTAAATGATGACATAATGTTCACTTTGGGGTGAACTATCCCTTTAATGCGACAAGCTACACCAGGTTAACGGACGCTGTCACGGCACGAACAAAACACAAGGAGTTCCGTGCAGTACACGCATGATAGCGAAGGAACTGAAACAGAAAGAGAGAAAAAAGGAAGACATAACGAGGCCATGGATGTATACTTGTAGAAAAAAGAAACAAGGAAGGGGGACACGGAGGGCACGAGAAAGAGAGACAGAGGAGGCGGAGGAGAAGGAGGGTGCCAGCTTTATTTATTTCCGGTTGACAAAACCCTCCGCTCTCTTCCTCTCTCATACGCCTCCCCCCATACCTACGTCTCCTTCTTTGTCACTCGTTCAGAGGATTCATGGAAAAAGACAATGACACGGAAAATAGACGGAGGATTTGAACTGAAACACAATGGAAGACGAAGAGCATCTTTCTCCGTGCGGGTTAAGCTTTTTGAAATAGTTACAAAAATGAAGCAAATGAGAACGGATCCTAATAAAATGTTGTTAATATTTAGTGTCAGTGTGTTGCACAATTGTGACGTTGAGTGTGCGTTTATTATGTGTGCTGGTGTGTGAGCGTACGCTCCTTCAGGGCACATTTTTTCAGTGTCTTGTTAGTTCATCCCTGTCACCCTCTCTCTCTCTCTGCTGGGGGGGAGGGGGGAGAGAGGTCACCATAGCAACAATGCCGGGACAAATTAACATCAAGTTCTTAAAAAAACGTGTGTACATGTATGAGAGTGCATGTATATGTGGTAAAGGAGTAAGTGTTGTACTTGATATCCAGTGTGTGACGCCAAAATCCGGCAGAGGCACTGATGTTAATGCACCAATTACAAATAATTCATTAGGCTCACAGCCTTTCCATCACTCTGTGTCATCCGTTTGGTTCCAGAGCACTTGTCTTATTCCTTATTTTGTCATCTCTGCCCTCCCATTTCCTTTACCATCTCTCTCTCTCTTTCTGTCTCTCTGTGTGTTGTTGTGTGCCCCCAGGCTACAGAGTGCCACGTCCTCCCTCTCCCCTCCTCTCTCTCTGGCCCTGTCACCTTCAATTGCTCCATGGTACTAGACACACAGCCACAGGCAAAGAGAGAGAAGAGAGGGGACACACACATACACACAGAGAGGGCGAGGACTGAGGACGAGGGATGAAGTGCTGTATATGTCTGGAGAGAGACAAAGAGGTAAAGAAAGAGGGCAGGTGTGAAAAGTTGCGAAATAAGATGTGAGGGAGGATGAGGAGTCGAGAGACAATGGAATAAGGAGGTGACAAAGTTGAAGGAGGTATAAGTAGCACTGGTCCTAGCATCCATAGGTGCAAGTATTCATTGTCTCATAAGCAGGCTAATGTAGAAACTGGATGCAAAATGTATGCAGAAAGATTTGTCATTTTCTGCAGAATTCAAGCCCAATTATTAATAAAGTTATAGCTATGCATACACATTTTGTAATGTTTTTGAAAGAAATGTCTTATGGCCACCACGACTGCATTTGATCAAAAATAAAGTAGGCTATAAACAGTAATACTGTGAAATATTTTTTACAATAAAAAAATTTAAAATAAAAAATAAAACAAAAACTTTTCTATTTCAATTAGCTTTCAAATTTAATTTATTCCTGTGATTTCAAAGCTGAATTTTCAGTAGCCAATACTCCAGTCTTCAGTGTCACATGTTCCATTGTGCTGCATAGTATTTTTGTGGAAACTTTAATAAAAAATTTTAGGATTCTTTGATGAACAAAATGTTCAAAAGAACAGCATTTATTTGAAAATAAAATCTTTCATAACATGAAAAAATGTCTTTACTGTCACTTTTGATCAATTTTCATTTCTTTTTAGGAAAAAATCTTACCCCAAACCTTTAGGCTACACAGTATAGTGAATGTTGGCCCTTGTGTGTTTGTTTATTAAATATTTTGGCAAATTTAATATGCATTAAGCAATACCAATAAAAGTGCTGAGATTTCAGTTCAATTTAACACATATTTATCATGAAATTGACATATTTATCATTCAGCAGAATTTCCCGCAAAAGAAAATGCTGCAGATGTTGGCCTGCTCATAACCAAGTTAGTACCTGGAATTTACTTCTAGAACTTTTAGCTCTGGCAGAGCATGGCGATAGCAAAACAAAGGTTAAGTTTGATTCCCAAGGAACTGAAGAAAAGTGTCTTCCAAATGCATAAGTTTAATGCCAATTTGAACAAGATTTCGACCCAATAATATGTTTAAAAGGAAGCAGTGAAAAGTACATAATGAATTTTAATTTGTGTACGCACTGCAGCTGTACATTTAGCCAGTTGTCTTTTGTTGCAATATTTTAATGCATTTTTTGACGTGTACTCCCTGATGCTATATTCCCTGTTACAAACTGACCACAAACAAATTACTGTTTTGGATATCATCTTTCTGAAAGTGCATGCCAACTATGCAGTAAAAAAAGAAGAAGAAGTAAAAAAGAAGAGGATTAAAGCTTTAGTAATAACTGTCTGTAAAAGGGGTAAGATTTTGAATTTTTGAATAATAGATTAATTTCAAAAGCAGCTAATATTGTTATTATTAGCTATACATACAGCTCTGGAGTTAATTATCAGTATTTCAAACATTGATCAGTTATCCTGACTAGGACTAACACATTAACCCCCAAATGTTTTTGATTTTCAAATCGGCAAAAATGTATTTATTTGTTTTTGAAAAAAAATCATGTAGAGGGCATTTATACAAGCGTGTTTTAAATAATTAACGTTAAAAACGAGTTTAATAGGCTACTACATGACTGATGACATTTACAACGAGAAAAAAAAAAACGTATACCGACCAAGGACCACATCTCTTCTTAACACGCAGGACATTTAACTTGTGTGATCTGACAATGATAAAGGATTTGAGGAAGAGGGTTTCTAAAAGATTCTGAAGAATATCTGAGTCTGAAATCACTTTTGTAATTGCGGCTATCACGCAGCAACAACAAAAAAATGGACTCTTCATTTAGCTACAAAACGACATGGCGCTCAAAACGTTTAAATAGTATTTAAGTTGTTACTATTTAGCCTTAGGCGTAGCCTATAACTAATTTAAAAGACCACTGACCAGACTTAACGAAAAAAAAAATCGTTACATTAAGATTATGTAACATGCTTTATGTAACTTTATGTCCAAAAATGCATCAGTGCATACGCAATATTTCTTTTGCTACACAATATTTCTTTCAAAGATGAGCTGTCCTTAAAACTTTTTTCCCAGTTTGCCAAAACGCGCCTGGCTCTCTGATGCGCGTTCGCGTGTCAACGTGGCGTTTTGCAGCCAGTAGAACTTAGAATTTTCCTCGGCCCCGCCTAATTTGGTCGTGCGATTGGCTCTTTTTCCTGTCAATAAAACATTTTTGAGGGCACGTAACATCGCTGCTCCGCCTACTTTTATGTGCACTTTAAAGAACATTGCCAACGCGTACAACTTCAGGGTGTACTCAAGCAGAAATCACTGCAGGCTTGGTAAGTAATTTCTAAAATTTAGGATGAAAAATACTTGCATTTTAAACTTAAATTGCTCATTTGCTGTTTTTGCTGCCAATTGTTTTCATTGTTCATTTAATAGTCATTATCTGCTGTAAATCGCTGCTTAATACAAAACGTTATCCTATATTTGTTTTGTTTTTTTATTATTATGCTTTAAAATAAAATAGTTAATGCTTATTCTGAAAGTTTAAATAAGATGTCTGTGCTCTATAATTTTGTTTAAAATTGGATGAGCCCATTGAAGATAAAGTAAAGTTTTCATTGCTAAGTACAATGACTTAATGTGTTAGTGTGCAACATATTTTTCAGGTGAGAAAAAAATCTTTCTCTGTCTTCTCTCTCACACTGTAGGGAGAATATGAAGCTGCTCTTTTTGGGGACATTTGCCCTGTTTGTTGGGGTCACAGTTGCTGTGCCTGCGCAGGAGAAGCGTGTACATCATAAACCTGACCTCAGTGATCATGCTCACGATGATGCTCATGGTTTCCAGTATGACCATGAGGCCTTCCTGGGCAAAGAGGAAGCCAAGACCTTTGACCAGCTAAGCCCTGAGGAGAGCAAAGAGAGACTAGGGTAAAAATAAATATATGAGAATCATACAGAAAATTAGAGAATAATAATATTATCATGTGTCTTACTTTGTATTTTTTTTAATATTCCCCATGCAGAAAGATTGTGGATAAGATTGACACAGATAAGAATGGTTTCATCAGTCATGCTGAGCTACACCACTGGATCAAGCACAGGCAGAGGAGGTACATCGAGGAGAATGTGGACAAACACTGGAAAGAGTACGACCAGAACAAGGATGGGAAGATTGGATGGATTGAGTACAAGAACACCACCTATGGATATTATATGGGTAATTAAAACAAGCTTTTGAATTTGGGCTAATCATGTTTAATGAGAAACAGCTGTTTAAAAGAGGATTGTATATTTGTTATCCACAACAATAGTGCAACAGCTTGGTAAAAAAATTGTAAAAATTGTATTTAGGGTAAATTATATTTCAGGTAAAAACTATAATGTTTAGACCATAAACTCCAATACATACTGCAGAAGTAACAAATATCAATGGTTGACTTATACTATGTTGCTGTATTCCAGATGTAGAGTTTGATGATGTGGATGATAAGGCCAGTTACAAAGCCATGCTCACTAGAGATGAGAGACGGTTCAAGTCCGCAGACCGGAACGGGGACGGTGTCGCTACCAGGGAAGAGTTCACTGCCTTCCTCCATCCAGAGGAGTTTGACTACATGAGACACATTGTGATACAGGTAAGGTGATAATGAATATAATGATAGAGAAATCTGAGAGAGGGACAGACATTAAGGCAAGACAATACAAGGGAAATTTTGCTTCCATAACTTGTCTTCTTTCAGACTAGTGGAAAGACATCTGTAGATTTCAATGACAGTACATATCTTTTCCTATATATACACCAAAGGTTCTTTTTTTTCTTTACAGAGGGGTCTGTTAATATATCATTCACATTTCAAAAAACATTAATAAAATGATAAGATATCCAAAATTAATTCTAATATCTAACTCTTCATCCAAGATTTCTGTTCTGGAAATGTATGCAAATGAGTGCATATTTAATTAGATAATGCTCTATTTGCATAATTAAAAAACTTGTAATACAAAACAATTTTGCAAGCTGGTGGAATGACCTGCCTAACTCAAACCGAGCTGCTGAGTCTTTAACCATTTTCAATAAACGGCTGAAGACGCATCCTTTTCATCAACACATGACCCATTAGTACTAACACTTACTATTCTATATATTTATTAAAAAACCCTTGCTACATGTACTGTGCTAGACTAACTGGGACTAGTCACAGCACTTGCATATTGTTGCCCTATGGTTGGTTTGCTTGCTCTCCTCATTTGGATAAAAGCGACTTAATTGATGTAAAATAAATTGTAAATGTGTCTTAGTTAACATTTTTACCCAATTCACCTGTGGTATTTTCCCATGACATTGGACAAGTGGCAATTAAATGTACACAAAAAAATATTTTTTTCAAACATTAAAATGTATTAATTTTACCATAAACTACATAGGCCAACAATATGCAAAAGTATTAACATGATATAAGCTGGAAAAAACAGCCAAGTAATAGATGAATTACCATAAATACTGTCGTTTATATATTTTGTTATTTAACATTAACATTTAGCATCTGTCAGATTAGAACAAACCACTTGAGAAGCACTGGAGTAGATCATTAAACTTTTATCCCTCAATATTGCAGGAAACAATTGAAGACATTGACAAGAATGGTGATGGCAAGATTAATCTGCAGGAATATATTGGTAACTTTCTACAGTGTTTTCCTGGGAAGGACAAAAATCATACATTAGAAGAACTGATGTTTTGTGTCCAAATAAATTGAAAATAAGTGCATGTGTTCCTTTTGACCCTAGGGGACATGTTCACCCCTGAAAATGGCGAGAATGAACCAGATTGGGTCACAACAGAAAAGAAACACTTTTCAGAGTTCAGAGACATGAATAAGGTATGCAGTGGGAAAGAAATCTAGTAGCATCACCTGGGAGTGTTTCCTGGCTATTCTTTCAAGGTTCATGATTTGTTTGTTTTTGTTAGGACGGTTTCCTTGATGCCAATGAAGTATCTCATTGGATCCTCCCTGGAGAGGTGGACCATGCTGATAACGAGGCCCGGCATCTCATTCACGAAACTGATAAAGACAACGTAAGTGACATTCACTGGGTCTACAAATGGGTGGCGTCATTAATTTGCAATAATGCATAAATGCCAATAATAATCAAATCAATTTTTAATTAATCTTTGCCTCTGTCTTTCTTTTAATTTGCTACCAATGAATCACAATGGACTTCCATCTGCTTCACATAATTGACTAACCAGGATGACAAAATCACAAAGAAGGAGATTCTGGAAAACTGGAACATGTTTGTTGGGAGCCAGGCGACTAATTACGGAGAGGATCTCACCAAAAGACATGATGAGCTTTAAAGTTAGCATATCTGGGAATAGGGGAGGGCAGTATATTTTGGGTGTAGGTGAGAAGATAGGAAATTGATAATGAAAATGACAAGGTCAGGGGTTAGGCTTCAAGCCTCTAAGTCAATGAAGAGAATCTTACTGAGACAGATAAACGTTTTATTTATTGTCAAACACATTTCATCCTTTTCAACAAAATAATTCCTTATCCACTCACATTCCTTGTGACCATACACTCCAGCTTGCTTATATTGTGAGGAAACAGACGTACATCTTCCACTTGAGAGATGCTCAGGAATTCAGCACTGAATACAGGGCCAGTTGCATCAGTATTCAATGTAACAGGCCTGTTTCGACTGTTACAAAGTAAATTTCACATTAGTAGTGTGTGATTTCATGTTCAACATACCACTTGCATGAAAAGAGGTATAAAGAAATGAAGCCAGAGCAAAAAGGGAGGGAAAGAGGGGTGGGGTTCAGTAGGCGGGAGGAGACAAAAGTGATTGACACTGTATTGGTGGAACATTTTTCTCTCTGTGAATTCTAAATAAAGCCATGTTGGTTTTTTAAAATAATTTTGGACTGGGGTTTAATTTCTTTGTTCTCACAAAGACATTGCATTGCATTCTGATAGGAGGTGTAATTGTTACTCATAAAAGCTTACGCAATAATTTTTAATAGTCACCCTCTTTTTCCAAACTAAATCATTCTTTCAAATTGTATCTGTGTCCTTGCTGTCATTCTCAGGATGGTCGTCTCTCTATCAGTGAGATCATGGATAGAATGGATTTCATTAAAGTCAGCACTATAACTGACTTTGGGACCCTGGTAGAAGATCATGATGAACTTTAACCCTGTTATGACCACAAAGCGCCTGAATGTCTCTTCAAACTATTAAAATAAGACACGTGACTTTAAAGTGTGTAAAATGAATTATTTATTAAAAAGAAAAACATACTGTATGTTGTGTACACATAACATGATCGTAGCTTTAGGGGCAAAGAGAAACATAACTTTAACATTTCACTCAATTACCCCTCACCCAAAAGCACTTCAAAAACATCCAGCAAAATGAATGATAATATTTACAGGGTCAAAGCATTGTCCAATCCTCTCGTTTATGCTTGCATAACGGGTCTGGCCTCTTTAGCTTTGAGATCCACTCCTGAGCCCGCAAAGCCAGTTCCACCCTGTCGTCAAGCAAAGAGACATTGAAACACTGACTTGCATTTGTAACATATTGTAACACTCTCTTCAGCACTATTTCTCTTATACACACCCTCTGAAGGGGTATGATGTCCTTCTCTTTCAGTTTGTCTCCAGTCATTGGATCAATCATGTCTTTCCGTATGAGCTTCTCCACACACTCCATAGTGACTACGGCTCCACTTGAGGGTAAGACAGTATACACAAAAAGAGAGAGAAACTAGAAGTGAGAGGAAGGACTAAATGTATAAAGCCAGATCAATTCTTGTTGAATAAACAATGTAAAAGTCAAACTCACGAGGGTCTAAGAACTGCACTGGGCACCGAGTTCCCAAGCGTGTCTTTGGTTACTGCACACACGTATCTGTCCTGAGGATCACGTAAAACATTTTCTGAATATTTCAAAAACAATGTATACAATAATTTAAAGTGTCATACATTACTGTTCAAAAGTTTGGGGTCAGTATTTTTTTTTTTAAATATATAGAATATTGAATAATACATTAGTTATTAATATTTCATATAGAAATGTTAATCACTTTTATTCAGCAAAGACACATTAAATTGATCAAAAGTCACAGAAAAGACTTTTATAATGTTACAATGCTTTTTTTATTTTTTATTTTCTAGTAATCAAAGAGTCCTGAAAAAAATGCATCACAGTTTACACAAAAACATTAAAAGGAACATATTACTCCCTTTTTCTTGGGGTCTACTAGAGTAGATTTTTTTTCATGCTTGAATGTTCAAACACGTTATTTTTTAGTAATGCTCCGTTTAGTTCCTGTCTCTATGAAGCCCCTCCTCCCAACATTGATCAACAGTTCCGAACGCGTTTTAAAATGTTACACCCCTTTCCATATCTGCCAGTTGCAAGAGTACTAAACCAGGCCTCGCCCCTTTATTTGCATATGGCTTGGGCAGGAATTATTTAAATGATGAATATTGTGACATGTTCGTTCCCAGAAGAACTCAAGACTACAATTTGAGACATTTGAGGGAGTTCAGAAACAGAGCTTACTGATTTAGAAAAAACTCCCTTTGGAGTGACTTTGTGCTTTGTAACTTTAAAGACCTTGTTCATGTTTAAACAGCAACATTACACAAGAAAATTGAAAATGTAAAAAAAACAACAACAATAAAAAACATAATAGGACCCCTTTAAGCAGCACAACAGTTTTCAACATTGAAAATAATGAGAAATGTTTCTTGAGCACCAACTCAGCATTTTAGATTTATTTCTGAAGGATCATGATTTATAAATCTTACCAACCCCAAACTTTTAAACGCCAGTGTATACAACATTAAATGGGAACAAAGAGAGATGCAAATCAGGAGAAATAAAGGAAAAGGCGGGAGATCACATCTTGGTTTACTTCTTACTTGGCGTGTGAGGAGGGCCACTCTGTCCAGACTGGGGTCCAGCGGAGTGAAGCGCACTGAAATTAAATCACTCATCTTCAAAGGACGTCCTGACATGGGGCAGAACACTGTCTTTGACTGAAAAAGCAGGAAAAGAGAAAAAAACTGTTAACGATAATAAATGGGGTCAAAAGAGTTCATTATATCTTGGTGAGGTATATATCTTGAATTGAGTGCATGTTGATCTGCCTAGTGTCTCATGCAGGGTGATAAACTTTGAAAGACGACAATCATGACAAGAAGCTACTGAATACACAAGAGTGGAAAACCGATTGAACCAGGAGGCAAGATGGACAAACAAACCAATCAAGGGCATCATGACCGACCAAAAGAACATTTGGCAGAAGCAGCAAACTGATTTCAGGGTAATTACAGTCTCTTGTGAAATGCTATTCCATGAATAACATGAGAGTACTGAAGACCCAAGGTTAGGGACACGTGGCTGGTAGAGAGGGGAAAGCGACAGATCTAGAAACCTACGGGTTTTTTAAGCAAGGTGGGCTTGGCCTCTGGTGTGAGGCTGGGGATCCAGAAGCTGGGCAGAGCTGAGGAAGAACTGGACTCCCCTGCTGAAGTGTCAGAACTGGAGGAGCTGGTTGAGCCCTTCTGGCTTTCATCACCTTTAGATTTACCTGAAGAGAAATAAGTTAATACACAATCAAGCAGGAACATGTGTGCAATCTCATAGAAATATACTTTGGTTCAGTGGTTCCCAAACTTTTACCACCCTTCTGCACATCTCCTCTCTTCCACTTCACCTTTTCCATTAAGGATCCATATTAGCCATCTAAATAGATTTTCCAGTGCATTTGTACCTTTATAAATAACTTTATAAAATAAAGAATATTCAATAGAGAAATATGCAATGATGGTAAAAACAAAGTGACACTTTTAAATAATAAACTAAAACCACCAGTAGGTGGTGGTAAGTCCCTGTCTTAAGTGAGTCATCGAGCCATTTATTCATTCAGTAACAAAGCAAGTAACTATTTATGAATGAATCATTGACTCTCACAATTCGTTAAAAGCCGCAGAATCTTTTACGAAACAATGCTGTGGCTTTCGTTGGAACTATTATTTTGTTGCAAAATAGAGCAAATACTGAATATACTTAATACTTAAAATGTATGTTACTTAATATGACCATTTTGTTTGTTGACCTGTTGTATAATAATCAATGTCACATTTGCAATTGTCTGGATATTTGGGAACAATTGCATTCTTGCTTGTAAATTATATCAACATTAAAAACAAGAACTCACACAGGGTAGAAGAGAGTTTGAGTCTTAAATCGATTCCAATCCACTCTCTGTGTCTATATTTGTTCTTCATGCTAGTAAGTGCTAAATCCCCACTTTTAAAAAAGTACATTGTCGAGATACACTGTCATGTATTAACGGCATTTTGCCAGTTAGAAATACATGCTCAGTTTAATGCCATTTTAAAGTTTCCTAATTCAGTTTTGGAGGTCTCCAACAACAGGTTTACATGCATCAAAGGTCAAAAAACTGTTTCATTTTCTCATACTATACATTGCACATCACCACAATGTTCAATGATTCTCAAATGACTCGATGGATGAATCAGTCTCTCTAAATCCTTCTTTTCCACACTATATGATAATTGAAATGAGCTGGATGACATCACCGTTTTCACCATTCAGTGGCTGTATAGCCGAATCAAATTCGGTTGCATTATTTTCCTGTTTTAACACTGTGAAGCTGCTTTGAAACAATTGCCATTGTAAAAAGCGCTATATAAACAAAGGTGATTTGATTTGATGACGCCGATTCTACACCAATCCCAGCGCGAGTCCGAATCGATGATGAAACATTGGAAGAACTAATTATTCAACCCGAACCTTGAGCAGGACGTTTCTCAGTGATGCTACTCAGTTTGAGGTAACAGCGCATACGTTAGCCCAGCACTAATGTGAATGACTGATGGAACATTAGTTTACAAAACAAATCTTACTTCATAACTTATCTTTACTCAAAGTAGTAAGAATGACAGACAATCTGCATTAATAGACACAGTTTTAGGTAATACTGCAGCCCACAGCTGATTTACAATAGTGTTTCAGTAAGATAGTAATAACGTGAGTTAGCCGGTTAGCCAGATATCTACACAATATGAAACACAATAAACACATTGTAGAGCACAGTGTCTTCTCGACATGATGCTATCCAGTATCCGCTGCAGTGTTTGAGGTGGTTCAAGTTTTCCCTAGTGTCTGCGCGCGCAATAAGTGGACAGGTAATATGCTAATGTTTTGTCTTGACGTCACAACGAAACGGCTTGCGATTCGTTTGAAAAACGATTCTTTTAATTGACTCTTACTTTTGAGAGACAATAACTTTATATACAGTGCACTTTCAGATTTAAAACTTTGCAGGATGTTTTCATTCACTTAGAACTGTTACACACTACATGAAAGGTAATTTTCAAAAATCCATAATAGGGGCACTTTAAGGTAGGGTAGAATTAAATTAAGGACAAAACTTAGCATGTTGTTCGCATACCCCCTCTGTCACCTCACGTACCCCAGTTTGGGAACCACTGCTTTAGTTTAATCGTATCTTTCAGTTTTCATACCTGAGGTGAAGGGGTTGATAGGCTTGGATACGATGTTGTTCTCTCTCTGTCTGAACTTCTCAGCTCTCTCTCGCTCCTCAGACTTGGACTCCAGCTGGCCTTCACTCTTCAAAGCCTGTTTCTGCTTCTCATATGCCTGAGTTTTAAAAAAATATACACAAGTCTGTTAGACAAACAGAGAAGAACATTCACATTTGGAGCAAAATACATATGTAAAAAGTGCTCAAACCTTCATTTTCTTGGCAATTTCTGTTTTCTGGTGAAGGATGTATTGCAGAATGGCTTCTTTTTCATATAAGTATCCATCTTCACTGCAGAAAGCAAATATAAACATACACACATCAATCCAAGTCTCCAAGCTGCTGATATGCAAATTAGCCAGTAACATCCAGTGTATATATAATTAAGGCTGCATAAACACTTAAATAAACACATGCAAAGACCATTTCAGCATTAAAACATTTACAAGTGTAAAAGTGGGACTCTTACGTTACAACAGGATCCCTGCAGGGCTGTAAGGAGAGACAACAGCAGTCGAAATCTTTGATCGCATCCTTCCCCAAACGCACACTCTGTGTCCCATAACCCGAAGAGGCTGGAGATGTCAAGAGAGATGCACAATTTGTTTTAGTAACTGTATTTTATGCATTTATATATTTAAGTGACAGTTGTAAGTCACTTTGGATAAAAGCGTCTGCTAAAATAATAAATGTTAAATGTAAGTGACATAACGCCACAGAAACATCGTTAGATAGATAAATAAGACCAGGGGTAACGTTACATTACCGGTGTCTTTCTTCTTCTCATGATAAGTGTAAACGGCTCCTGCTGTGCAGTTCTTCCCGTGTCGAGTCATGTTTGTCCTTTACAGAACAAAATGTATAATTTAAACGAGTTTAATGAACACGTTGGCCTACTGATGGGTAATTGCTTAGTGAGCTTAGTGAGGAGGATTGGTTATCAGGGAATCTATAATAGTCGTGCATGTTACTAAAATACAAACCGGGAAACACACATAAATCAAACACAATAGTTCTTTCATAAAGTAATACCGTATTCAGAAGCGCAGAAGTTGCTGTTTACCTCCTACGACCGTGAACCGGAAATGACCTGCTGCACACCTCATACATTTCATAATAAAAGTTTACAGCCATCGCTGGTATCTGCACGCGCAGCCGCAGTCAGAGTTTAGTAAAGTGGTAATGTTCAGTAGGCTGTACAGTCAGTTTCCCCCCGAAAAATAAATCCCCAAAAGGTCTACTTACTAAACAAACAAATAAATAATACTATTATAAATAAATATAAATATAAAATATACATTTTTATATAAATATAAATATGATTATCGTAAATATTCTTCACATCAAGGACGATAATAATAATAATAATTATAATAATAATAAGTTAATAATAAGCGTCTTAATTCTATGAAGTTTTCAGAAATGTAACAATAAATAAACAGAATATTATGCTTACAAATAAGAAAGCTGTAAAATGTGTTTCCATTTGTAAACATTTTCATATTTTTATTTAACGTTTAAGTTTGTCAGTACAAAATTTTTCAGTGTTTGTTTGTTTATTCATTGTACCCCTTAACTACTTTACAAAAAAAAATCTCTGCAGCGTGGTAATATAATTGTCGTCTTGGTGTGAAAGGGTCTTTATTCTTGAATCGTGTGTGTACTAGGACATCCCCAAACTGTTCCCACAGAGTTGGGAGCATGAAATTGTCCAAAATGTCCAAAAAGAGTTAATTTCACTGAAACTAAAATATTCCTATTTAATAATTGTTTAATCAACACACCATCCTCAATAAACCCGTCTCCGGTGTGATGCCTCCGATATTTCGAATATTCCGATCTAATATTACTTCTGACCTGCTGCCAAAATAATAACCATACACTGTTTGTTAATTGGCCAGAGGAGAACTGGCCCCCCGACTGAGCCTGGTTTCTCCCAAGGTTTATTTTTCTCCATTATGCCACCTGATGGAGTTTTGGTTCCTTGCCACTGTCACCTTTGGCTTGCTCAGTTGGGGTCACAAAATGTTCAAATAAATATCCAAATAAATGTAATTACTAAACTAAATTAACTATATCAACTACATTCCTTGAATATATATGATAATTGAAATGAGCTAGATGACATCACCCTTTTCTCCAGAGCGGCTGTACAGCCGAATCAAATTCGGTTGCATTATTTTTCTGTTTAACACTGTGAAGCTGCTTTAAAACAATCTGCATTGTAAAAAGCGCTATATAAATAAAGTTGACTTGACTTGACTTGACTTTACACCACTGCATCTGACACTTTGCATTGCACTTGGTGATATAAGGCTTGGATGCAGCTGCTCGGCCATGGAAATCCATGAAGCTTTCTACGCACTGTTCTTGAGCTAATCTGAAGGCCACACAAAGTTTGGAGGTCTGTAGCTATTGACCCTGCAGAAAGTTGGCGACTTCTGCGCACTGCGAGCATGCGCTTACCCGCTTTGTGATTTTGTGTGGCCTACCACTTTGTGGCTGTTGTTCCCAATTGCTTCCTCTTTGTTATAATACCACTAACAGTAGACCGTGGAATATTTAGTAGTGAGGAAATTTCACAAATGGACTTATTGCACAGGTGGCAACCTATCACGGTACCACGCTTGAATTCACTGAGCTCCTGAGAGCGACCCATTCTTTTACAAATGTTTGTAGAAGCAGTCTGCATGCCTAGGTGCTTGATTTTATACCTTTAGCCATTGAAGTGATTGGAACACCTGAATTCAGTGATTTGGAGGGGGGTGTCCCAATACTTTTGGTGTATATAGGCTACAGTGCACTAGTTATATTCTTATCAAAAGACTAGGGACTTTGGCTCTTATTCGCTTATTTTACCTATATACCTATCTACTATAGTATATGAAATACTTAAATGTCCTCTTCTGTTCAGAACGTTTAAAGAAATTTACAATTTTACATATATGACTTTGAAACAACAACAGTAAATGATGATACATTTTTCTTTTTTTGGGTGAGCTATGCATTTAAAGTCATAGGCTAATTCATGTAGCTTACTTATCACAACCCATGTTTGGAATTCATGTATGACTGACTGACACCAAATAGCCTAAGTCAAAAACAAATGATATGGTGTCGACACTGTGATATAAATGCATGTTTTTGGTAAGTATTTAAAGAAGTATCATTGAACTTACACATAAATAAAACGTCCCATCATTTTATTCCATAAGTAGTGTCAAAACAACAGAGGTTTGCAATTACATTTCACATCATAACTTATGTTAATAACAAGACTGTTTAAAAGGGAAACATGTTATTCAATTAAATAAACTTCATTTAAATAATTAAATTAAGTCATTTGAATTATTTAAATTCCACGTGTATGTATATATTAGCCGGATTGTAGCGTGTAATGTGACTACATTAAAAAGAGAAAAATAACTTATCGACAACGAACATAATGCTACAATGTAAATAAAATCTGTCAAACGCAACGCCCAATTGCACGTTTCTCTTTTGGCCACATGGTGGTAACAAGTGGGTTTAGTTGTCGTCGTCATCATCATCGTTGTCGTCGTCATCATCAAAGACATCTGCGACAGTCCTGAAAAAAGAGAAGAGGTGACATCATTATATAATTATGGAAGTAGGGCCTAGTATCGCAGGTTTATTTGTGGGAGAATATTATCTTACTTATAGATGGATCCAGAAACTGAGTCAACAAAGCCACCTTTGAGGAAAATGTAAAATATGTAATGAATTCATAAAATAATCATACTAAACAATCTAAACAACTAAAATAGTGCATATTGTTGTAGTGTTTTTCTTACCTGGCTGGCAGACGGTGTCACAAACAGGACAGATGTAGCACTTTCCACAGTCCTGAAGAGACAAAAAACAGTTAAAATGTCCTGATAATTTCATGCTATGATTTTTAAAATAATTCTTTGTCTATGTGGTTTTGTAGGGAAAAAGACAGCCATCTGTAGCTTCAGACAACAGCATAATTAGCATTATACACCTAGTGTTAATGTAATGCAAGTCGTTTGTCTACCTGCACAAACACAGCTGAAGGGCCTCTATAGTGGCACTGAACAGTTACAGTAAGCACAATTTATTACCACCCAAAATGTATAGATATTTATATAGGCTAGTTTCCTCCAAGGAAAAAATAGAACTAGTTTCAATCAAATTGCAATTGCAGTTGCAGTTCAATAAAAAAATAAAATTAAAAAAAGGGTATACTTTCTCAGAATAAATGCATTCTTATTGAGCATTGTAAATGTTTTTGGTTTAAGCCTGGAAAGCAATATTCAGTGAAAAAGATACCAAATACAAAAAGTTTTCAACCTAGTAATGGATTTTAGTTATTGAAAAACTCTTTATTTACCATACGTTTCTTAGAATAGTTTGAACTTGGTAGAATAGTAGAATTTATTTATTTTTTATTGGGGGAAAATAATGTGATAACCGGGTTTAATGCAAAATGTGAACTGAGTGTGTGCATTGTTCTGTATTGAGTTGTTTATTAAACTGTATTGTCTAAGAAAATGTGTGTTTGTGGTGGATTTCTCACATCACAGAAGTCGCAGTGTTCAGAGTCATCTCCCTTTTTACATGGGCACTCATCGCAGCTGTCACAATGCTGAGGGAAGAGATAAATGAGAAATGACTAAATCAATGCCAAATTCAAAGCAAGACTGGTTAAAGTAAGACAGGTGGAATGAAAGCATAAGTATACTACACATCATTGTGCACTTCATCAGACTAATAGAGCTTAGTACTTACCTCACAGTGGGCACAGAATGAACAAATGGATCCTTCATGATAATCATCATCGTCGTCATCATCTGAAAGAAATGTTGTCAGCTGTTGTTTTTTTTAATCATTATTGACGTGTATGTAAAGAGCGTGGTGAGTAAGGTGATGAGGAACAAAATGAATTAGTCTTACTCACGTGAACACACCTTTTTTCTCTTTCCCTCTCTCACACACATGCACACACACAACTCACCACACGTTTGTGATTAATGAATATGAAAACTTTTTACACACTCACAGACCCTAGACAATATCATCCAAAGAGATGACATAAAGTGACAAAAACAACTGACTAGACAGTTATTGTATATTTTTCTTAAGGTTTATGTTAATACCATCACAATATCACAAAATTATTTTTAAGGATGAATTTAGGTTTCGGTCTAAAACAGTAGGCTACCACTATAAATTCTCTGTATTGATTACAAGTATGCTATCCAAAATAACACTCGCCAAAAATGTTCATTAATTTAAGCTTAAAAACACTTCAATACATATACTGCTCATTGAAAGACAAAATAACAGAGGTAACAGAAATTACACCGTGCAACACAGGATCATTTGATTTATTCGTTTCAGAGTGGGGTTTAAATATGTGGTGCCTTGTACAACACCATTGTGCTGCTTATAATGATGACACAGCAGATAATACACTAAACAGAGAATGAAAAACAAACACCAGGACCAAAAATAATTAAAAAAAAAACACACACAGTAACAACAGAAAAAAAAGATTAAGTCTAAACAGTCATATTTTAGCATCTCCTGATAGTTGCTGTATTGCCTGTTCCCTTGTGATACTTCCTGTTTGTATCAACATGAATATGTAAATTATGAATGAACATTCTCTCTCTTTTGCTACCTCTCCACTGCTGCAGCCCTAGTTTTGTCCTTGAAACACTTCATACGTATTGTCCCTGACTGCTCACTGTAGATTTCCAGTTGTCTGTTTTACTAATTTAATTTCAATGAGAAAAAAAAGAAAGAAAAACTAAAATGTAATGTCACAGCAATAGTACGTTTAAAAATTGGAGAATGTACATTTAGAGGGATGAGTTTTTTTCTTTTCCTTTTTTGCAACTATTTAGAGAATGAGAATCCTTTCTGGTAAGGATAATTAAATAAATAATTATTAGCATAAATAGAGATAACATATGTAACTTTTATAAACCCATATTGTTCATGTAAATACCACTCAATGACTTTACAAGCAGACAGATCAGGTTGGGTACATGTCACTCCTTTTACAGATAATCTCTACAGAGAAAGAATGAGATCTGGGAGATGTAGTGAAAGAGAGAGAATCTAAAACCGATCTGTCCAATCAGTCTGCCTTCCTTTACTCCCCACAACCATCCAACATCCTCCTGTCGCTATCTCTCTCTCTCTTTCTCTATCGGTCCCCACTACTCCATGTTGCTCTCTCTCCATGTTATATTCCCCCACTACATCTGCCTGTCTCTCTTTCTTTCTCTGTAGTTTCACACGGTGACACAAATGCAGAATATTCCAAATTCAAACAGGACAAATAGAGGGATGAAGGAAAGGTTGGAACCCGCTCTTTCAAAACGAGACAAAAATCAAAGAACGATCTGATCTATTGGGCCAGAGTAAGGCCTGGGGCTCAGACTGCAGCGCTGGGTTTGTTTTTTCTCTTTTCTCTCTTAAGTCCTCAGTTCATAAGCACTGTACTGTACTGCACATCAGGACTTCAAGCAGTCCGCCTTCAGAGGGCCCACAGAACTCATAGCTCTATTTAGGCAGGGAAGAGAAGACAGAGAGAGTCAAAGACAGCCAGGGTGATGGACAGATGGAGAGGGGAGGAGGTGGGGCTTGCGCTAAGCTCTGAGTGATCTGATTGGATAACATGAGCGACTGATTGGACCTCAACTACAGCAGGCCAAGAGCAACGTTTTGAGACAGAGCTGAGGTGCAGAAAGTGGGAGTGGCCAAAAGGGCCCCCTTGCTCCTCCCCTCTCTTTCCCAATTTGGTGAAAATACTTATGGAGGGCTAAGAGAGGGGGCAGATGATTCGCTAAGTTACAGGGGGATTCAGCGGCACTTCGAGATCAACTTTACGTACCTTCATGGTCATCATCATCATCATCATCATCATCGTCGTCGTCGTCGTCGTCGTCGTCATCATCATCATCATCATCATCATCATCATCGTCGTCGTCATCATCATCGTCGTCGTCGTCATCATCGTCGTCGTCGTCATCATCATCGTCGTCGTCGTCATCATCGTCGTCATCATCATCGTCATCGTCGTCGTCGTCGTCATCATCATCATCATCATCGTCATCATCATCGTCATCATCATCATCATCATCGTCATCATCATCATCATCATCGTCGTCATCATCATCATCGTCGTCGTCATCATCGTCATCATCGTCATCGTCGTCATCATCGTCGTCGTCGTCATCGTCATCATCGTCGTCATCGTCATCATCATCATCGTCGTCATCATCATCATCATCATCATCATCATCGTCATCGTCGTCATCGTCATCATCGTCATCATCGTCATCATCATCGTCATCATCATCGTCATCATCAGCCATCAGGCCTTCCTCACGGATGAGTGGCAGATCCTGGGCTTTGACAGATGAAGAGGGAGCCAGCGGTGTCTGGAAGGAGCACAGCAGGGCCAGCAACAGCCCCAGCAGCAAACTTCTCAGAGTAGCCATGTCTGATCAAAGCAGTAAATCCAAACACAGGAACCACAGTGCAATGCTCCTGCACGTGCACCTGTCAAACCAAAACCCCAACGCGGACACCACTTAGATCCACTTAAGTCACACACACTCTCAAGCAAATTCACACGCGATCACACAGACTCTCAGATGCACCCAGGCTATGGTGAGGTAGAACAGGTGACGAGTCAAGAGGTCCAAAGTATTCCAGTAGTCCACAAGCTTGTTCCCAGTGACCGACGAACACAACAGGGATCCCTGCAAGACGGTGTCTGTTGTAGATTTCTAAAAAATAGACAAAAAAATGTTCCCTCTGCGTTGATTTAGCTCTTCGAGAATACCAAGAGCTGTGTGGTGGGCAAGGCAGTGTCTGCAGCACGGACCTCACTACTGGTGCAGAGACAGACAGACAGACAAACTCGGGGGTAAAATGAGATGGGGGCGGGGGCCTGGGGCAAATGAGTGACAGGGCCAAGTGCTGGCAGCCATACCACCAACCACCGGCCGTGCACTTTAGGCTAGAGGTGTGAGAGAGAGAGGCCGCCGGCATACCCCATGATAACTTTAGAGATGGCAATGGGACGGAGGAGGGGTTCCAAGAAGAGTATGACCATATATCGAGAGCAGAGGTTGGAGGATAAGGGGTGGGATAATGAGATCTATATCAAGACGATGAGCAAAGAGGAGGAATTGTTGAATAAAACCAAATGAGAAATGGAGTGATTAGCACAAACATCTGCAGAAGTCTGCAATTCATGTGGATGACTGAACATGCACCAATTTTATGATTTTATTGTGTCCATGCAGCAGAGTTCATTCAATTGTGATGGTCATAAATCCAGTCATAAATGAAAACATAAAAACCATAAAGTTGATGTATAGAAACTCTCTCTCACACACACACACACACAGTAATTGATAAGATCTCCACTTTTATTTTTCGAAACAGTCATCTGTCAATCTTGGCTGTGGCAGTAACAGTGCCTTCCAACCCTTTCCCTCTCATGTGTCCCCAGAATAGTGTGCTGAGGGCTGGGTGGGGTGTGAGTCTCTCTATTTAAAACCTTGCTCTACCACAGTCAGGGTAATGTGACCTTCCCTGGCACAGTGCACCACTGACTCCCCATAGACCTGCTCCAGCCCCAGCATACCACACAACTGCCCCCCCCCCCAATCTACAGTATCTATATTTTTTTTCTTCTGTATTCCTCATTCCTTTTTTAATAGCTGTATTTTGTCAACAATCAACCACACAGCTGCAGTGATGCACTTTATGAACACTGCAAGTGACTGAAATGGCATCATAGGGAAAAAAAACACAAATGAGATTCCTTTTATATCTCATTACAATAAGGTTCAATTTGTTAACATCAGTTAATTTATTAAGTATCATGCTATCATTAATTAACAGTAGTCGTACTTTTATTTAAATTTAAGTTAATGTTAGTTTTTGATTTTAATAGTTGTACATTTTTATGTAAATTACTTAAAAACATATTTCTTTAAAAAAAATATATATATTAACATTATTAGTATTATTAATGAACATAAATGAGCAATAGTAATATTTATGAAGAAAAAACATTAACATAGATTAATATATGCTGTAGAAAAATTGTTTGTTCATGATACCCAATATGTTGAACCTTATTGTGAAGGGGGGTAGCAAGATGTTAAATTGCAATGTGGTTGAAAATGGATATGTACGCAGACATGCCTCTGAGATATCATGTCCTTGATCATTCACACTCCTCTTTTTCTTAATCCTGCTCTTTCTACTCTAAGGAGAACAGCTGAGTGTGTATGGCCTGGCATCTTTGTATGACCCACTTTTTTCATGATGCAGCACTTAGACAAGAAGTTGTTAAAATAAAGTCCTCCTCACTCATAAAACCATTTAACGCTCAGCCCGTGCTCCACCTGGGTCACTCTTCTGTTCTGTCTGTCAGCTTATGTGAGCCTGGGGTACTTATTAATTTTAGTTAGTATGATAGTTCTTAATAAATATAGCACTTATATATGAATACATTTAGAGCTATTACAATATTTTATGCTCTATGATTGTTGTCTATGTGTAAGAACATGTTGACATATAACCTTTTCAAGTTTTAAAGGTTGAATCCGCTAAATGTGTCTAGCAAAAAAATATACTAGCGATTGGCTCTTTCAGGCAACATCGCAAATTAGAGATGAGATGTTTATTGCTAAAATACCACATGCATGTTCATGCAAGTAAAGCTGCTTGCACGCAGATACTGTTCTGCAGCGCTTCCATGTTCACACCGAGCAAGCAGCTAAACTGAGATGGTGTGCTGATTTAGCTCCAGTCAGATTTGAAGCAGATCCTTAGAAGAGTCGAGTCCCCCCCACTCTTGCACCACAGTTACTGAAGAGGACAACCTGATCCTCATCGGCTGCAGCTCTTGCCATGTAAGGCTTGTAGGAGACTCAGACCATGCCAACCTAGGAATCAAATGCTACTCAAAAGGGGACAGGGTCATTATAGATGGCCATTGGTGAAGACTTAGAATAGAAGCCAAAGAGCAGAATGTAAAGACAAATGTAAATTTAATTGGTACATTAAAACCATTTAAAAACTTTTTTTTTTAAAACAATAAAAATGCAGGTTTTTGATAAATTAATAGTACAGATATACTGATTTCTAATAGTCAATAAAAGATAATAAATGTATCACAGTGAAATTGTGGACGATTGCGTTGATTACTGTTTTCTACTTACAAATTATTTTGTAGCATTTACAAAACAAGACATAAATATTGGTAGGAAACATAATGATAAAAGAGATTTGGTCCAAAAGGAAAACCAAACAAAACAATGATAGACTTGATGAGCCCAGGTGGTTATTATCAGTATGCAGTGCCTTTTTCAGTCCCTGAGGAAAATCAACTCACATTACATTTTAAACATGGACTAAAATGAGCATTCTACTTCAAGATTTCTTTTGGTTGAAAATTCTATTTGAATTTTTTTATTCAATATATACAGTCAAACCTAAATTTATTAAGACACCTTCACATTGTCACAGTTTATTCGCTATAGTTTCGAAAATTGTAATAAAATATGACAACAAATTCATCTTGATAATGACTTCTTAATAATAATTTTGATAGAAAGGTACGTAATGGATTACAATCAACCAATCAGCTGTCAGCTGTTAAATTTAAGTACACAATAAATTAATACCAATTTAGGTCAACCAATTACCAAGCAATGCTTAATTTTGTTCAGTCTGTGGTGTAAAAGGTCGCAAAAGCAATTAAAGAAAAAACACTTAGGCAAAATATGGTCAGGTCAAAGTGTCTGAATAATTTTGGTCCTAAATTTTTATCAATTTTACTGGTAGTCCACTGTATGAAGAATTTTTGGGTCACAGTTTACTTTATTTTGCTATCCGTTCACTTACATAAATGAACTATAGTGTCCACTAGTAAAAAAAAATCTGATATCTGAATAATTTTTGGTTTGACTGTGTATTACTGCAGTTACTTTTAGTTACTGCTTAACATTTTAAGATCAACCATTGACTAGCAAAATGCCACATCTCAAATCTGCAGCTAATTTAGCCTTTAAATTTGCACCCTGTTTGGTACCTAAAAAAATACAGTATTAACAGAGGAATACACAATTACAATACATTTGTATATATCATTGGCAACTAGAGAACTGACAAAACCTGCTACAAAATGCAGTTTGTATGTTACGTCCACCCAGCTCATTTATTTCATGCATCTTAATTGATAAAGCAAACTAGTGTTGTTTTCTGAATAATAAATTTCTTCTTAATGCAATGTTAAAAGAACTGATACAATCAACACATTAAACATGTCAAAATGCTGAAATAGCACATTATACAAAAAACCCCTCAAACATAACCAAGTAAAAAAAAAAAGCACACATTTGCTTATCTGCATTATCAGCGTAATGTTTATCTGGAAAAAGTGGGACGTTTAGAAGCAATACCTGAAAAACAGACAGAAGAGATATGATAGTTATATATCATAAGAAATGTATTTTAAATTGTAATAATATTTCACAATATTACAATTTTTTCTGTATTTTTGATCAAATAAATGCAGGCTTGATGAGTATAAGAGACTTCAAAAAAAAATTAAAGTAGTAATGTTTCCAAACTTTTGACCGGTATTGTATATATGGTGCACTAAAATACGGAAGATTATAAAGATTTTGTGAGGATGTTATGTCTCCATCAATAATGAAGTACTGTAACTGTATATTTATATGTAACTACGGATCATTAAAATGTTACAGCCAAACCAACACCGTAAACACTGTTACTAAGAGGGAACCTGAGAAACATAAGCTACACTTTGATGCTGCAAAGAGGGGGGTAAGGCAGGGGAGAGTGAACACCACACCTTTGGAAGGAAGAGGAGGTGGACGAGTCTGTTTTACAAGATCACTCTGAGACAGCGCCTCCACTATCCAGGAGAGGGCAGTAGAGCAGTACTCCACCTGAGTCATAAGCCAACAGAAAGAGACAGAGTATCATTCAAAAACCTGAGGTCCCTTTAAAGCGCAGCTTCATTAATTACATCGATTGGCTGACAGCTTGGCAGATACTCAAAGCGGATCTGCATTCTAAAGGAGGATGACGGATGGTCCTTGGTCTGCGCTGAGCAAGCAAACGCAACAGCTGCAGCTAAAATAAGGTAAGACCCATAGTCTCGCACCCACAGACGCATGCGTGCGCTCTGTGGGATGCTAATGGGATTGAAAAACACCTGTCGCTGTGTTTGATAGCTACAGGTAGACAGGTGCATATAGCTGCCACTAACCTCCGACTCCAGCTTTCTCAATCTGCGATCGTGATCACGAATCTCCACCATCTGCTTCAGGACGCCGTCCACCCTACGCACACATATGGACACAAATACACACATGCTGTCATTCAAGACTCTGGTGCCCGATTCAGCAAGAGTTGACAGTCTCCATGTCTCCCCCCTTCACACGCACAGAAACACGAAACTAGAGCTGCCATTGAGAGGTTACTAAATGCCCCCGGGTGTGTATTACATACAGATCTACTTGTCAGGGACAGACATATTTCACACTCACTAATTTTTTCTAAAGCTCATATTTGAAGTAAAATAAGTTGGCAATTGTTGATCTGAGAGAACGAAAGAACAGTAATAGGAGTGACTGACTTTGTAGAGGTGCGTTTGAGCCGCTCCGTGTCACTCTCTCTTTGTTTCTTGCCTTGCGTGGAAAGCAGGTTCTCCTTTAGTGTCGACTCCCATGTGTTCAGCAAACTGGCCTCTTTGCTTTTCAGGTCCAGCACTGAGTTGATAAGACAAGACAAACTTTGAAAATGAGGCTTTGTATATGGTGTAGGATCATGTGCATGTAAAATGAAAATTAGAAGGGAGAACGTACTAAAGTGTTGGCTCTTAACGGAGGGCAATCTCTGAATGACCCTTTTGCAGAAGATATGCAGGTGGGAGATGATGATGAAGGGCGGGGAGAGGCAGGGGCGGGAGTGGTACTCCACAATCAGGTTGTAGCGCTGGAACTTCCAGTGCACATCACTGTGCTCCTGGACCTTATTGAATGTGTAACTGTAGACAAATAGCCAAACGCACCAACTAAGCATCAAATTAAGCAATATGGTAAGAGAGGCTTTGCTGTATTGTGAATCAAACAGTTGCAGAAATGGATCCCCTTCAGCTGTAAGTATTTTCACAGTAGAGCATGGCCTCAAGTGTTTCACTGGTAGGGATAAACCAATATTAAAATGCTGTCCGATATATATATATATATATATATATATAGGTATATATAGGTATATTTTCATTTTCAAGTTCATTAGCTTTCAGGATTAAAATTATTCATTTCATAATATACAGTTAATAAAAACTTGTGCTTAAGTGCCCACTGAACGGAGAACCAACTTTTGGGGAAATCTAGTAATCTAACACCTGGCAGATTTATCCAGATATTTTAAAGTGCATGTAAAATCATTGCTTTAAATACAAACACGAAGACCTTGATGTTGTATCAGTGTTGATAGTACAGTTTTTTTACCTGAACATTGCAATGAGCAAGTTCACCAATAGAATATTGGTGACCAACAAGTAGACTGACAGCAGAATAAGGACCAGCCAATTAACATCAGACTGTGGGCAGGGCTCCGCCCCGTCATGGATGAGAGTGACATTGTCTGTACACTGTTTCTCATGTCGCTTGTCAGCTAGAGACAAAAAAAATATCTTATCACAACAGAATCAATAAAATGGGGGCCAGTAAGATTTTTAAAAGAAGTGAATAGTTTTATTTAGCAAGGATGCATTAAATAGATCAAAAGTGACAGTAAAGACATTTATAATGTTAGGGTACATTTACACGACAACAATGTACTAAAAACAGAAACGTTTTTCCTTTGCATTTTTCGTGTACAGATGACAACGTTGTAAAAATTATCCCCGGTTCACATGGATCTGCAAAAACTATTCAAAACACTGTATTATGCATGCCAGGCCAGTAGCTGGCGATGCCACTTTGTAAAAAAATACTACATGCCAACTGCACACGTAATATGCATGTGCATGACATCACCGTTTTCAAAAATCTGCATTTTTGTAGTTTACACAAAGAAGATAATGGTATAGTTTTCAAAAAAAACTTGCATTTTCAGGCCCCCAAAACACTGTTGCTGTGTAAATGAGAGGCCAAAACACATAAAAAGTTTTTAGTTTAAATATGATATACTTTTTAAAACGGTTTCAACATTGATAATAATAAATGTTTCTTGAGCAGCAAATCAGCATATTAGAATGATTTCTGAAGATTCATGTGACACTAAAGACTGGAGTAATGATGCTGAAAATGTAACTTTGCCATCACAGAAATACATTTTGTATATAAAATGTAATAGTTTTTTAAAAATTTTAATACAGTTTCACAATATTACTGTTTCTACTGTATTTTGATCAAATAAGTGCAGCCTTGGTAAACATAAAAGGCTTCTTTCCAAAACATAAAAAAACCTTACGGACCCCAAACTATTCAAATGTATGTGTAGGGATGGAATTGTATAGCAAGAATCATTCTAAGACAAACACACCCAAACACAGTTACAAACATTAAGACAAAGACATACACATACCATCAATTTCATCCAATGGTATCTGCCCATATATGTGCATGTATGGCCTGTAGAACACGCGCCGAATTACCCAACCAGGACGAGAGTCGTAGGAGTACAGCAGTGCCTGATTGGCTACTCCATATGCCATTAGCCACACCCCCAGAAAAAACAGGAAGAAAAACACATCTTTCACCTGTGGAGTACATGAACAATCTTGAGCAGGATTATATGTACTTTTTAGGGCACGTTCAAAATTAAAGACTCCTTCTCACCATTTTGCCAACTATTATGATTTTGGGACCAAGTTGTTTATGAACTGCAAATATATGAATGAGTCTGAGTGTGAAGACCATATAGTCAACACACAGGACCATACGGCCAAAATGATATGCCCACGGAAACAACCTGTAACAAAACACACATGCACTAACCAATACAACCACACACACACACTAACATATACAAAACAGACTTTACAAATTTAACCTGCAGAGAAGCCCAATAATGAAGAGTGCGAGGGCCGTGATGTCACATTTGTTCCAAATGTCTTGGATGTACAACTTCATCCTTTGAAATACAGTGGTAGATCCTACAAAAAAAGTCTGAGAGAGATCAAGATTCAGTGACTGAACGAGTACATCAAATTGTGCGACACAATCAAGATTCATACCTGTCGAATTTCTTCACAGACCAGAGTAAAAACCCAGAAATACAACACAAGCTCCGAAGAGGCGGGTCCGTGGGGAGGCGGAGGCTTGAAGTCAACCAATAGGACATAAGCAAACAGGAAGAGGAAGAGGAAGTACATCAACACATTGCCTAGAAACGAAGTGACCGGTGCAAACCAGAACTGACGCCATCGATGGAATATAAAAGGTCGTTTTTGAGGGACAGCCATTGATGCTGCAATATAAAAAAAACTAAGATGTAAACATCCAACAGCAGGTCAAAGTTTAACAGGATATGTAGCCATGCAATGTAGACGCACCTTTTGGGTTTCCTTTTAAAGCATTACATTCCTCCACATCTTCATCCCTGTGAAGGACACATATGACGCTCTTTAGTTTATCCGCAACATCTTAATTTAGTGAAACTGTTTATAGCACTAAGAAGCCATGAATTACGTGTTTAAGACTTCAGCCAGTGACTCGGCTCCATCGGCACTGTCGAATTCTTTACCCTGATTAAAGTCATCTGGCTTTTCGTCAATCTCCTGCTCCCTAAGAGATCGAATAGCATTAAAACTTTAAAAAACGTACCAGAAAGAAAATTAAACTTTCATGCCACAATTTGGGCCAAAAATATTAGGTACTGACTTGAAACAGATGAGTTTGGTGTAGATGAAGGGAGGTAGGAAAAACGAGAGGACCAGTTTCCACACCTCTGTATTGCTGTCCATGTCCCCCCACCAAATCTCTGACAATAAAGTCTAGCAATGGATGAGATGAAGAACGATGACACCAGAAAACCTAGGCAAAACTGTCACTTCAACATACAAACAGAGCAGATGCAGAGTAGCATAAGAACCACTCACCTGAACTCCGTCATGGCTGAAGAAGAGGCGGGCTTCAGCAGCTGTGGCCATCTGCAGACAGGTAGCGCCACCCCATACAGGTGACTGTCTGATGAGAAGCTTGAAAGAGCGGCTCTCGTTGCTCTGGTAACACTCACTGAACACATCTATTATGAAAGTGATGAGAAAATACAACATAACAAATATGAAGATCTGCTCAAATACTGACAAGCACATAAAACTATCTGTTATACACTATAGTCCAAATGTTTGGAGTTGATAAGATGTCAATGTTTTTGAAAGAAGTCTCTTATGCTCATCAATGCTTCATGTGTTTGTTTAAAAATATAGTGATGTTGTGAAATATTACAATTTAAAATAACAGTTTCCTACTTTAATATATTTAAAAATCAGAAATCATTCTAATATGTTGATTTGCTTTCTATTAGAAACATCTCTTATTATTATCAATGTTGAAAACTGTTGTGCTGCTTAATATTTTTGTGGAAACTGTAATAAATACATTTCAGTAGCCTATGATCAATAGAAAGTTCAAAAGAACAACATTTATTTCATTTATTTTTTAACATTATACACATCTTTACTGTCACTTTTGATCAACTGAATGTATCCCTTGCTGAATAAAGTATTAATTTTAAACTGGAGTACAAAAGCCTGAGATCACATATGAGAAAATATGAAAATATGAGATATTTGTTTTGTTTTGTATATTAAGATTGTATATTTTTTTTTGCATTTAAAACGTGAGGCACGTGAGGGTGTGAAAACACGCAAGGTCTAGAAATACGTTTACCTTCTTTTAATTTTAGTACCACATTTTTAGAATGCTGTGTGATGCAACGGTCAAACATGTCTGTCATGTATGTTTACATAGAAAAACAATAAAAAAGCAGTGCAGTGGAAAGCAATTTCCTAAAATGCATGCTTAAAAAAAGAATGTAAAAAACACTAGCATTTTCTCTAGCTGTCTCAGACTTTTGGAGCCCATTGAAAAACCCATCTGTAATTTCTTTAATTTGATTCACACCCACCATGTGCCAGATTCTCAAAGGTCTGAGCTAGTTCCTTCATGGAGAGCTTGGTCTCATTCTCTGTCTCCAACTTAGAGAGCTCTCTTAATATCTTACACCCGGCAAGAGCACTTAGCACCGACTCCCCCGCCTCACATTGAGAGAGAGATAATGAGAAAAATTATTACAATTTTAACAACACAGACTTGGTTATCTCACTGACCTTGTGAAATATCATAACCAAACAATCCAGTCATAAAAAATAATAAAAGCTGTGGTATTCATGCAGCGGACCACCTCATGGAGGCCAACATATTAAGATCAAGAGAAGCCAAATACTTTGGTAACCCTCCTGGACACTATCACTTGCTGAATTTCAACAGTGACATAAAAAAAATATATTTTGGCTTTACTGCTTTAGTGTGATACTGAATCTACACCACTAGGTGTCATTATAGTGTCCAGAAAAACTGTAATATGCAACTTTTATGTACTCATTTGCAAAAGTTACATGACAAAATATCTGACACAATTAATTACGAGGTTAGAAATAATATGCAGGGAACATGATATGATAACTATGATAAGAATACAAATATACCATTTCCCAGAAGTAGATGGACATTTCTCTGCGATTCTGCAGAATGGCCCAAATAAACAGAGATATCCAGGGAGTCATACAGCGCTGCTGCCGGTACACACTCTCTGTTAGTAGCAACTTATTCACATGCTAAAAAGAGAAGACAGAAACTACGATCACAACACTGTTATCAATAATGTATTAAAGTGTACTATATATCAAATAATTTCACCAATCCCCAATACCTTTGAAAAAAACTGGCTGGTACCTTCATTGCTTTCCTTGACGAGACTCCCTGATGTAGACCAAGAGGGCCATAGTAAAATGGCTGACATACATCTTCCATGATTTCCGATAACACCCGTGAAACCTGAGAGATGGAAAAATTTGAAAAGAACAACATTTATTTATAATAGAAATACATTAAATTTGTAACATTTAAATATCTTTACTGTCAGTTTTGATCAATTTAATGCATCCTTGCAAAATGAAAATATTAAAAGTATAAAAAAATAGAGCGTGTGTATACTATATATAATGTATATACACCGATCAGGCATAACATTATGACAGGTGAAGTGAATAACACTAATTATCTCTTCATCACAACACCTGTTGTGGGATATATTAGGCAAAAAGTGAACATTTTGTCCTCAAAAGCTGATGTGTTAGAAGCAGGAAAATGGGAAAGCATAAGGATTTGAGCAAAATTGTAGCTACACGACTGGGTCAGAGCATCTCCAAAACTGCAGCTCTTGTGGGGTGTTCCCGGTCTGCAGTGGTCAGTGTATCAAAAGTGGTCCAAGGAAGGAACAGTGGTGAACTGGCAACAGGGTCATGGGCGACCCCTATCCACTGCTGAAAGCGCAAACAGTGGGCACGTGAGCATCAGAACTGGACCACGGAGCAATGGAAGATGGTGGCCTGGTCTGATGAATCACATTTTCTTTTACATCAGGTGGATGGCTAGGTTAGGGTTAGGGTTAGTGTGTGCGTCGCTTACCTGGGGAACACATGGCACTAGGATGCACCATGGGAAGAAAGCAAGCTGGCGAAAGCAGTGTGATGCTTTGGGCAATGTTCTGCTGGAAAATCTTGGGTCCTGCCGTCCATGTGGATGTTACCGCATTGTTGCAGACCATGTACACCCTTTCATGGAAACGGTATTCCCTGGTGGCTGTGGCCTCTTGCAGCAGGATAATGCGCCCTTCCACAAAGCAAAAATGGTTCAGGAATGGTTTGAGGAGCACAACAACGAGTTTGAGGTGTTGACTTGGCCTCCAAAATTCCCTAGATCTCAATCCAATCGAGCATCTGTGGCATGTGATGAACAAACAAGTCCGATCCATGGAGGCCCCACCTCGCAACTTACAGGACTTAAAGGATCTGCTGCTAACATCTTGGTGCCAGATACCACAGCACACCTTCAGGGGTCTAGTGGAGTCCATGCCTAGACGGGTCAGGGATGTTTTGACAGCAAAACGGGAACCAACACAATATTTGGTCGCTTTTTGGATTTAAAAAGGCAAATGCTTAAGAGTCAATGACTGGATCATTATTGCAGTGATTTTTGTGTTTCTAGCATGTTATATGTTTGGCAACAGTTCTTCCAACCCTAACTGATGGATTGTGTAGCTTTTCATTTCTTAAACAACCATGTAGGAAGACACATCATGGCCATATTCCAGGATTGCAGTGTCAAGATTCATCAGGCTCATTAGGCTCAAACAAAAATGGTTGTGAGGGACCATGAAGGATCATTTTCACACATGAATTGGCACCTCTGAGTCCACTGAAAGTCTTTGGGATGTGCTGGAGGAGACTTGACAAACTGCTTGACTCTTGCATTGTCAATACATGATCTTGACCGAAAATGAATGCTCCTCTTGATGAAAATAAATGCTGTGATGTTATTTCCAGTCCAGCACTCTGTAAAGTCTCCTCCAGCACATCCCAAATACTTTCAATGAATTCAAGGTCTGGACTCAGAGGTGCCAATTCTTATGTGAAAATGATTCTTCATGCTCCCTCCCAACCATTCTTTCACAGTTTGAGCCTGATGAATCTTGACACTGTCATCCTAGAATATGGCCATAATGTGTCTTGTACACTCACCTAAATGATTATTAGAAACACCATACTAATACTGTGTTTGACCCCCTTTCGCCTTCAGAACTGCCTTAATTCTACGTGGCATTGATTCAACAAGGTGCTGAAAGCATTCTTTAGAAATGTTGGCCCATATTGATAGGATAGCATCTTGCAGTTGATGGAGATTTGTGGGATGCACATCCAGGGCACGAAGCTCCCGTTCCACCACATCCCAAAGATGCTCTATTGGGTTGAGATCTGGTGACTGTGGGGGCCAAGTTTAGTACAGTGAACTCATTGTCATGTTCAAGAAACCAATTTGAAATGATTCGAGCTTTGTGACATGGTGCATTATCCTGCTGGAAGTAGCCATCAGAGGATGGGTACATGGTGGTCATAAAGGGATGGACATGGTCAGAAACAATGCTCAGGTAAGCTGTGGCATTTAAACGATGCCCAATTGGCACTAAGGGGCCTAAAGTGTGCCAAGAAAACATCCCCCACACCATTACACCACCACCACCAGCCTGCACAGTGGTAACAAGGCATGATGGATCCATGTTCTCATTCTGTTTATGCCAAATTCTGACTCTACCATCTGAATGTCTCAACAGAAATCGAGACTCATCAGACCAGGCAACATTTTTCCAGTCTTCAACTGTCCAATTTTGGTGAGCTCGTGCAAATTGTAGCCTCTTTTTCCTATTTGTAGTGGAGATGAGTGGTACCCGGTGGGGTCTTCTGCTGTTGTAGCCCATCCGCCTCAAGGTTGTGCGTGTTGTGGCTTCACAAATGCTTTGCTGCATACCTCGGTTGTAACAAGTGGTTATTTCAGTTGCTCTTCTATCAGCTTGAATCAGTCGGCCCATTCTCATCTGACCTCTAGCATCAACAAGGCATTTTCACCCACAGGACTGCCGCATACTGGATATTTTTCCCTTTTCACACCATTCTTTGTAAACTCTAGAAATGGTTGTGCGTGAAAATCCCAGTAACTGAGCAGATTGTGAAATACTCAGACCGGCCCGTCTGGCACCAACAACCATGCCACGCTCAAAATTGCTTAAATCACCTTTCTTTCCATTCTGACATTCAGTTTGGAGTTCAGGAGATTGTCTTGACCAGGACCACACCCCTAAATGCATTGAAGCAACTGCCATGTGATTGGTTGATTTAGATAATTGCATTAATGAGAAATTGAACAGGTGTTCCTAATAATCCTTTAGGTGAGTGTATATATGTGTGTGTGTATATGTGTATAGTTTCAGGTTAACATCTGTAATTTTACCTCATATAGCGTGAGGTCTCGAGCAGCAGATGGTGTGGTGAGGGTTGTTGCGTGGCTCTTGAAAGACGAACTCTCATCAGGTAGGACAGGTAATCGGGTCTGAGAGGCTGCTAAGTCCACTCGCTCATGCAGCCTTCTCTGAAGGAATGAGGATACCAGATCACAGTCCGACAGTGAGCTGTAAAGGCCCTCTAAACGATGGTACGTCAGATAGTCCAGAATGTTCAAGCCGTTTTCCACAAACAAACGCACAAAATGGGGCTTGTCATTCACCAGTGCATCCGTCATTGATTCCTCCAGGTCTTCATACTGAAAGAAAGATTAAGAAATATAAGTTGCAATGTTAAAACACAGTTCAGCTAACGGTCCTGGTCAGTAATTGTACACTGTGCTGTATTTGGTTTCAATCTGCTAGTCATCCTACCCTCCACTGGACGTCACCATTGAAGAGTTCACTCTTGGCGATATCCACCCTGTTCCAGGCCACCGCCAGCTTCAGCTCTTCAGTGTACTCGCTAGCATCATTAGAATCCCGTTTAGCAGCTGAACACACATACACACACATAAGCCCACATGTACGTGCTGTAAACGTGTTGAATTCTCAAAGCAGTTGATTTAATCTCACCTCTTACAAGAGCTTTAAGGATGATTGTGTCAAAGTCATCTGGTCCTTCCTTTTCTCCACGGAAAACAGTGATCAGATCTCTGTTGTGATAGATACTGAGTCCCTGTTTGAAAAAGAAAAAAGTAACTAAAAGTAAAGGTAATATCTTTATCCTGCATGTACTCTCTGTCCAGGCTCTTGCTGTACACTCACCTGATCCACAAGCTTCTCCAGGTCTGTCTCAGAAGGGAAATGTTTCTTAATTCTCTCTCTCACTCTGTCCCTGAGCTCAACACTGGCGCTTTTCCTGCTTTCCTCGTCAGCAGTTGGCAAAGTAGGACTCCCGGGTGGACTCAGAGGTGTGCTGAGGTCCCTCAGTATTCCTGCTATCAGGTCTGCGGCTGAACCGGACCCTGCCAGCACCAACCATGGAGTGGTGTTTTTCAGAGATAAATCCACTCTCTGCAGTGGCAAAGAGATTATTAATTTTAAATGTTTTTAATATATAAATACATTTATATACAGTTTAAATAAATTTTAGACATTTTAGATATCTTGAAATAATACAATAAATGAATATATTTATATTAATATTAAATTAATCAAATAAACTTGTATTATGACCTCAAGCATTGTAGCATTTCCTGCAATCAGCACACACAAAACAGGAATCTCAATGCTGCCACTTCCTGTTAAGGACAGGAGGAAGACAGATTTGTTAATACAATGGAAATACAGCATGTTTTTACTAATAATTGATTAAATCAAAACAAAAATGAGTGAAAACAAAGAAACATACTCGGTTACTGACATAACCTTCACAAAGAGCACTTGTAGATCACACACTCGCTTGATCGATGCTAGTGCTATCAGGAGAGCGCTCTTGAACAACAGTCATCGTAGTTCGGCTGATTGAAGCAGCTTGAAGGGGGGTCCCCTGAGGGCCCTGGAAAGATCCCATGAGGTTATGGGTGGGGGACGAGGCAGGTTGAGGCTTCTGACCCCCTTGAGGAAGCAAACAACCAGGTTGTTTCTTCCTAGCGTCTGGTCGGCCACTGGAGCTTGAAACGCTGCTATGGCCGCCACGTAGACTTTGAGCATGGAGGGGGTGCGACCCACGTCCAGTAACTCTTGTAGAATTGAGAGTACCAGTTGTACCTCACAAAAAGTAGAGAAATAGTGTTCAGGACTCTCTTTGGGAGGTCATGAGGTTTGTGGAGTCCCAACCCTGAACTCCAGTGTGAGCCAGGCTCTCATTTGAGTCGAGGACTGTTCCCAGGAAAGCTATCTGCTGGCTGGGAGACAGTGAACTCTTGGCTGGGTTGATCCTGAGCCCAAGGCATTCCAGATGGCTGATTCATTACTTTGGTGTGGAGGATGTGAGCTATGTTGCTTCTTACCGATGTATTGACCACGCCATTGAAGCGCGGAGGCCTGCGAGCAAATTGGAGCGAGTAACCTCATTTTATCGTTTTCAGTACCTATTCTGACACATCGAGGATGGCCTCCCAGGCCTTGGGCAACCGAGTGGCTAGGGGCTGAAGAAGTTCGGGAGGCAGGGTCGCCAGAAAGCAAACAAATACTTTGTTGAGTATTTTTGTGTTTTATTTTGTTCGCTATAACAGCGATTGGTTGCAAGGGTGCATGAACTTGAAAGGGCCAATTTTTTGCAAAAAATCTCCAGCCGCCTGAACTGAAAAGGGAACTGGGAGAGTAACATGAGCCTTTTTCAGGGGTGTTCCGGCCACGGTGGGACTTAACCCCTTTCACTTTCTTGCTGGCAGATCAGGAAGGCTTCCGAGGCTCAGGGTCCAGCGTAATTCTAGGCAGGGGGCCCTGGCGTCTAGGGTTGGGGAAGCGTTTAGCGATCTGAGGGCGCGGTCGGTGCTCAGGTGCTGGGTGGGACTGAGTGGCTAACAGCTCTGGTTTGGCTGGCTGTGGAGTCGGCGTGGGTTTTGGGGCGACTCGAAGCAGCAGTGCTGGAGCAGGAAGTGGCGCATGGCTTGCAAAGACTTCTGTGCCTCAATGAAACGCTCCGCGAAACAGCTCACCGCAGGGCCGAAGAGACCAGTGGTGGAGACCAGGGAGTCAAGGAAGGCAGTCTTATGAGATTGAGCCATAAGTGGTGCTCAAGTACCACTAGACTGGCTATGCTTCTTCCTATGGCCTGGGCAGTTGTTTTTGTGGCGCGCAGGGCGAGATCAGTTGTTCAGGCGGTTGGGTCCAGTCCAGACTCGTCCATGAGCACGGATTCTGTGTGGGGTTTTCCAAGGCAGGCAACGTACTCACTGTGCTCACAATCGCAGCACAGCATTTGTATCAATGTTGCAGAAATTTGCTCTTTTGAAAATGTGCTTTTTTAGAGCGGATGGCCACAGGGGAAAGGCGAAACAGCTGAAGGCAGCGCCGAGTCAGATTGTGGGGTGCGCGCTGAACAGGAGGCTGCCGTCTGCTGAACTGCTGCTGCAGAAGTTCGGCTCGCTCCGCTGCTGGGTTCGTTCCAATGGCGAGAAGGCATCAGAATCAGTGATTCAAAACTGCATTCTCTGTCTGCTCCACTAGAGAGCAGGGCAGCCCTCATATGACATGCCAAATTAAGCCATTCTGAAGGGATTTAGTGCATTAAATAGCAAAAATACCTGTTTTTCATAACAGCACACTGTTTAGCTTCCTCTTTCCTTCCTCTCACTCTGTGTTTACTTCTCTGTTATTTATTTGATTTGATAATAGGAAGTGCTTAGTTCCTCAGGGATAAGCCTGTGCTTCCCGCCACAGTCCCTGATGATTCAGACTCCTCCCCTCCACTCCTTTAATGCCCTCCCTTTGGGGAGCTGACTGAGTATACCCTTGGCTTAAATGGAACATATATAAAAGAACATTTGTTCCATTGACAATGATTGTTTTAAACCAAATCCTTAACTAAGGTGTTATATTATTATATATTATTTTATTTTACATCATGTTCATATTTGTGTTTGTGTATAAGTGGATATATAGATGTTAAATGTTTGTATTTTTATGCTAGTGTCAAATATGAAGTTCTGGAAGGACAATAAACTAACTAACGATTTGGGAATTTGCTGTTGTGCTCTGTGGTCAAGAAGACTTGTATTATTAGTGCTTCTCAGTTGAACCGTCTTCTCTCTCTTACCCCAGATGCCAGTGCGCTGATGGGAGATGAAGTCCTCCAGGTTGGCTCTGAACGTTGTCTCGCTCCCTCTGTGGCCTACACTCCCATCATCCACTAGGAGGAAGGCCTGGTGGTTGTTGTCCAGGCAGCTTGACTCATGGGGCATGTTGCGCACATAGTACCGAGCCGGGAAGCTACCCTTGTAAAGAATAACCAACAGTACATTTTTTCAGAGCCTAGGCAAAGTCATATAAAAGTTCAAAACATCATTCAGGTTATGACATTTATTGAGATGCTACTGTACACACTGTAAAAAGTATCTGGACACTGAGCTTCATTTAAAATGTCTGCATTTCAATTGATATTTCGCAATATATCAAATCATGGACTCGAGAGCCATTTTTGAGCCATTTTTTCAACTACATTTAAAGGAGTACTTCACCGCTGGCATAATGGGCTTTCAATAAAACTTGGCTGCCTATACAGTAGAAAACCTGAAAAAAGGAAATCGGTGATACCTGAATGACTAGAGAAAAAAGAGTAAAAGACTGACATCATCCCTTTTGCCAAATAAGTAGGAAAACTTGCCCTCCAAGGCCACTCCCACCAGGCTGCTCTGGACATGCTATGAACCAGTTAAATACTGCCTGCCTTGCTTCACTAGGAAATACTTCTTAGCAAACTTTTAGTCATATTGGTGTCAATTTGTATTGTTCCCAGGTGCAAATACTCAAAGAGAGAACACTGCGACAGAAAATCTGAAAAACCTGTGTTTGTAATCAGAATTTCAAACTGGATGACTATGAACAGTGTTTTAAGCCAAACAGGGGAAAACCTGAAAGAAACTGCCATTCTGCCCAACCACCGAAGCCAAACACTGTTGCATACAGGCAGGGACGTCACTAGGATTGGAAGACAGGGGGGGCTTAGCCCCCAGGGTATTTGTAACTTGCGTTTTCAAAATCTTTGCATTCACATCTAGAGCTTCACTACACACTGTTTTAGAATACGCCTATTATAGAGAGGTTGTATTATTGGCAAAGAATAAAGAGTTGTGATTAGCTTGCTAAGTTAACCATTTCTCGTATTTTGCTTGTTCACTCTAGCTAGACTACAGTTTTCCATAGCAAACCAAAATATCCCCTTTCCTTTACCTCAAGAAAACGTAGCTAAAGGTAAGCAGGTAATTAAAAACAACTTACAATTTTACTCTGTATCACGATTCACGACACTTACCAATCTTCCTTTCACCATTAGCGTGTGTATCGGTGTGTGTATTAGTGATGGGTCGTTCGCGAATGAGCCGACTGTTGTAGGGGAACGTCGGGAGCTGGCTCGCATATCTGAATAGCAGACTATTTAAAAAAAAAAATAAAGCCTATAGAAATTAAATCATTATGAAGTAATGAATGATTAATTTTCATTTTTTTTAATAATGGACTAATTCATCGCACACACATTCATTTAGACTGTCTGATCAGCCTCACATTCTGTTCCTGTCAATCATGCGGTGTCAACCAATTATACTGCGTGCGTGTGTGCGTGTGTGCGTGCTAGTTATACATAACATAACTAGTGAGATAGTTCATGCTGGTTATAACATGGCAATAAAGAAGAGAGAAAAAGAGGGACCAGTTTAATCCTTTTTAGTTATTTTTCTTTAATATGGGTTCTATTATGTTGTTCAGATTCAAATAGTTTTGTTGTTTCTATACATTAAAATGTTGTAATTTATATATTGGTGTGTATCGGTGTGTGTGTGGGCGGGAGTACTTTGTACTTCTGTCCAACTTCCGACTTTTCGGCTATTTTTTGTAGCTGGATATATATAATTTGTTGTGTCTAAATATGAATGAGGATATGGTTATTGATAAATCGAATTGTTATTGTTGTTCTTATTATCATTTAGGGGGGCTTAGGAACATTTTGGGGTAGATTCAGCCCCCCCTAAAATAGGCCTAACGACGTCCCTGCATACAGGTAAGAAAGTGTTACACTTTTAACGTAATAAAACGTGTTTAAAGAGTAGACAAAGTACGATACAATTTTCAGTGATAAACCTACCCTTACAATAATTGTTCTGATCATAACCTTCTGTCGATTCGATTGTCCGTATGTGGGGATACAACAATTTATAATCTGTAGTTTTCAAAAAACAAAAGTCCCGGAGCTGTCAAAAGTTGCTGACAAATAAACATAAAATCCACAGAGTAACACGGAGAATGAGTAAACATTTGCATATACTACCGACATTGGACATTGTAACAATACAAACCAGGTTGAAAATGGGTGAATTTGTCCCATTTACAAGTCAGTTACCCTGACGTTCAAACAGATGTCCTAGTAGAGTAACCAACCACAGGTGGAGTTAAAGGGTTAGTTAACCCAAAAATAAAGTTTTAAATATGGATTTTTTTTTTTACACAAACGCGTCACTTCGCTTCATAAGGCCTTTATTAACCCCCCGGAGCCGGAGCACTTTTATGATGGATAGATTGACTTTTATGGACTTCAAAAACTTACCAACAAGTCACTGCCATTATAAAGTTTGGAAGAGCCAGGACTTTTTTAATATAAATAAGATTGTATTCGTCTGAAAGAAGAATGTCATATACACCTAGGATGACTTGAGGGTAAATCCTAATTTTCATTTTTGGGTGAACTAATCCTTTAAACACAAGATTCATTGATAATGTTTTTTTTTATGACCATTTGACCCTTTCCACATTTTCGGGTTTCTCAGAAGTAGAAGTCGTCATAGTTGGGTAAACTTCTATAGTGATCAATTATACGTTAAATATATATTTTTGTGTTCCCGTTTGCTCAAATAGCAAAAGAAAATATCCACAATAGTGTTTTCACAACTTTCAAAAGAGGAGTGACCATTACTCCTACAGCCGTATTAGAAACACCCTCACAGCAGCCTCAACTATTTTTTTGTAATTTGATGCAAAGGTAATATAATACAAAGTATAGTCTTATAAATGTACATACAATAAAAAAAAAATGAAAATATAAAAAACTTCGATTTACAATGCTGATGACTGTTAAACATACATCACGGTCTGTGAAAAAGGTCCATAAAATACAGATTATTTGTGTTCTAATTAGCAATATCCAAAATCAATGATTAATAATTGTTTTATAGTAAATATTTCAAAATAACATAAAATTATGAAAACAATTAAACATTAAATTCAATTGAATAATAATTATTATTACCATTATCATTAATTTCACTGAATTAAATGTAAATTAAATTAATTTAATTGTGAACTGTAAAGATCTGTAAAAAATATTATCTAAATCAGTTTTGGTCTAATCAGTTGAGCCAAATCAGGGTCTATCTCTATTAATCACAGTTTCAAGTTTGATGACCATTAAGTGTACTATATATTAAATATATATATATATATATAAATACAATTATATAATTAAATACAATTATACAATTATATATATAAATACAATATATATAAATAATTATTGTTGTGGCTCACACATTCTATACATTTTAAGTGTTGCTTTCATGTGAAGTGTTCATAATGGAGCAGAATGAACTCTTAGTACCTGTGGGTTTATGAGTTGCTGACGTTGGTGAATCAAGCCCCAGGGCGCAACACCAACTGCAATAACTTTGGCCTGGGAAAGAGATGAAGCTGTTGCACAATGATCCCTTACTGCCTCACCTACACAGCGGCCAACACCCTCCCTCAGACCGGAAGTCATGATCCAAGCGCCTGGAAAAAGAAAACACAGGAAATGTTACTATTACCTAAATGACTCAGCAGCTTAATTCAATTACACAAAAATACATCAGTCACAAACACAATCACTGATAATTGATAAACAAATAATTTAACATAATGCAACACACAACTTCTGGATTCATGCTAAGCTTACCATATACATAAAAAAAACCTTATCTGCCAAGCATCACTACAAGCACGCACAGGAGGAATTCCAGTGTGAGTAATACTAGTTTGGCGAGTCTATCACTGACCTTAATACTAATTACTGGATTAATGGTTAATAACAGTTATTTTCCAGAACACATTTCAGTAAAGCTACCTGTCCTAATCTACTCTGTGAGACAGAGGTGGCCAAACATTACTCAGAACCATACCTGCACCATACCCGAGTTAAAACGTTTAAATACACAAAAGCAAGAAAAAAGTAAACGTTCATAAAATATACTTGGACTTAGCATGTTTATGCACCCATAGCTAAATTTAGTCCATTTTTGTTATCAGTATGGTCATTTTACAGGTATCTCATGCCTTACGATTACAAACGCTGTATTATGCATGCCAGACAAGTAATTTGGCAGTAATTTTGTAAAGATAAACTACGCACCTGCACACATACAGTCATGGTCAGGATTATTGGCACCCCTGGTAAATATGATCAAAGATGGCTGTAAAAATAAATCTGCATCGTTATCTTTTATTTAAAAATTCACAAAAATCTAACCTTTCATTGAACTATAAGAATTGAAAGTGGGGGGTAAATCACATTATGATATAAATGCTTTTCTCCAAAACACGTTGGCCACAATTATTGGCACCCTTTTATTAATTACTTTTTGCAACCTCCTTTTGCCAAGATAACAGCTCTGAGTCTTCTCCTATAATGCCTGGTGAGTTTAGTGAACACCTGACAAGAGATCAGAGACCATTCCTTCATACAGAATCTCTCCAGATCCTTCAGATTCCCAGCTCCATGTTGGTGCTTCTTCTTTTCAGTTCACCTCACTCATTTTCTATAGGGTTCAGGTCAGGGGACTGGGATGGTCATGGCAGAAGTTTTATTTTGTGCTCAGTGACCCATTTGTGTGCTGATTTTGATGTTTGTTTTGGATCATTTCCTGATGGAAGATCCAACCACGGCCCAATATAAGATTTCTAACAGAGGCCGTCAGGTTTGATTTTTTTATCTGTTGGTATTTGCTAGAATCTATTATACCATGTATCTGAACAAGATGTCCAGGACCTCTAGCAAAAAGGAGGCCCACAACATTAAAGATCTAGCAGGATATTTAACAGTGGGCATGGGGTACTTTTTATCCATCCATCTGGTGGATTTGCTGCCAAAAAGCTCTTTTTATAGTTTCATCTGACCACAGAACCAGGTCCCTTTTTAATTTCCTGTTGTGTCTGACAGTTATGTTGAATATGCTGGAGTTTGTTTCTGGATGAGCAAGAAGGATTTTTCTTGAATCCCTCCCAAACAACATGTGGTGATGTCTTGTTTCTGACCCCAAGACTCAACTAATCTCTGCGATTCTCCATCTGAGGTCCTTGAAGAGTCTTTGGCCTCTCAAACTCTCCTCCTCGCCGTGCGTTAAGACGATATAGACACACGTCCTCTTTTTTTTCAGTGATTTAGCTATTTTCCTACAGCCACTTTATATTTTGTGATGCTCAACAACCTTTTGCTGCACATCAGGGGCGTATTACAGAAACAGGCCTTAACTTAAGATATGATAAATGAATTTAGGATTTTTCACAATTTCGTATTACAGAAGCAAATCTTAACTTGATTTAGGATTCTTATCCTATCTTACAAAATCTTATCTTATCTGTACGTTAGTTAGGAAACCTTAAAGGCAACTTTATATATATATTAAATAGCCGCATTATTAAATCAAATATCATACATTTTGAAAAAATATACACGAGGCAACATTCATTTAAGCATGCGTGTTTATTTTAGTAGTTCCGTCAGTGAAACAATACTACAGCCTGTAAAACATTTAATTAGATGTCAGTAAATAATGGTAATATATATAATATAAGTTAAATATTACTTTAAAAAATATTTGTTTTATATTTCCCCACAGAGGTGCGTCATATGCCGATTTGCGCTTACAGGGATGTAGGACACGAGTAGGGAAGTTTGGTCCTTCATCCCGCCGGATAGCCTAGTTGAATCCTTTTCCGTCAAACTTCACCATCAACAGGGAAGGAATGAAATGACAGATATGGCTGCTTTTGGGAATAACAAGAACAGCCCGGTAAGCCACAATCACTCTTGCTCGTTGCTTGCACCATATGTTTACCTGTTGCCCTGACCGGTGAGGAAGAAGATTACCAAGACGATTGCGTATTTCCGGACAAATTAGGAAGTTGTGAGAAAGGTCTATTCTTTGGTTTTACTCATTGTGATGAATGATTGAGGGAATTTGGCCTTTGTGTTTCCTCATACTTATACTCATGTGGAACAAGACATCATTGCTGGACAATTTCATGTTCCTAGTCACCCTGGTGTGCTAAAAAATGTAAATATTAATGGGAATATACTTCAGAGATATTTTACTCATAAAAAAAATTCTAGGGGTGCCAATAATTGTGGGCAACGTGTTTATATAGAAAAACATTTATTTCATAATGTGATTTTCCCCCGACTTTCCATTCTTTTACTTCAATGAAAGGTTAGATTTTAGCACATTTTTTTTAATGATAGATCAAAAGGATAAACAATGCAGATTTATTTTTACAGCCATCTTTGATCATATTTACCAGGGGTGCCAATAATTCTGACCATGATTGTACATATTCAAACGTGCTTGCCTATAGACTAAACACGTAAAGCTTGCGTGCATGTGTCACCATTCTCACAGATTCATGTTTTTTTTTTTAGTTTACACAAAGATGATAACGGTATCGTTTCAAAACCTATTTCAATGTTTGCATTCTCTCGCTGCCAAACACTGTTGCCATACAAATGAACGGCCAGAACGCATTAAAAGTTCTATTCTATTCTATTTTAGTTAAAATGGTGTTGTGTAAGTGGCCCCAAAGTAAATAACTAATGATTTTTTTTACAACGGAAATTAATCAATCAAATACTTACATTAGCTGGACAATAACTTTTTTCTAGAGCTGATGTACAGACAAAACAATCTCTCTTTCATTAATTTCCTATAATCACTGTAAAGCTGCTTTGAAACAATCTATATTGTAAAGTTTGCAGACTCCGCTGTGTGTGTTTATGTGTTTTCATGGAGGCGTGGCTTTGGAGACACTCTGAACGGAGAGTGGGATCTTATGCTTTCAAAGCTAGCTTGCTATTTCTAGCCTCTGAAATTGCCTACCCTACCTTTAAAATCTTCTGCCTAAAATCTTAACTGTAGATAAAAAGTCTATGGTCTTCAAGTTATTTCAATAAATATTGTAATATTTTTAGAAACCTCTAAATCATCACAATCTTATATTAACTACAAGGTTGTTAGTATGAGAAGTATATTATGTGTGTATGTAAAGACTGCTGGGGAAAACAGCATGTCAGAAAAACAGATAATAAAAACTTTATCAACATTATTCTGCCATGTGATAAGTGCTTAATTAATTACAATTTTTTTTTATTAATTTTTCATTTAAGTTAGTTTTAAAACTTTAATTTCAGTATTTCAGAAAATGTCAAATGAGTATAAAAAATAATAAAATAAGTTTTTATCTTAGTTTTAGCTTTAGTATACAATATAAACTCAGGTCGAAGGGTGAAGGCAGGGTTAACAGTCCACATGTGATTCATTAGAAAAGTGAGTATAAAGGTTTCAAGCACATAATATTGCATAACTACACTATAAACATAAACAAGCAGGAGAGGTTACCTGTGCTCTGTGCAGCCCGGACAAGCCCCTGTCTGATCACTTCTCGCACCCAGGCCTTCACCTGCTCCTTCCCTTCTCCCCCCACCACAGACACCACCAGATTGGGTACCGGCAAACCCCACTGTGATGTCATCAGCAAGTAAACGTTGTCAGGTGGTGTGTCATGTGACAGACGCAGGAACTTGGGATACAAGATAAATTACATATTAATGCACAACAGAAAAACAGTCTTAGACGTTTCTGTGTGTGATGTTATTCAGCCCAAACTAAGGTACAAAGGCATCCAGACAAGCGTGACATTCGGACATGTTCCCCACATGCACAAACGTGCATGATATTTATGTTATCACTATACGCAGGAAGGGATTTGTGTCAAAAGTGAAAGACTGAACAATGGATCTGCCTGGGGCAACACACCATCCCCAAAAAGCTTATATTAAATAAGCTTAATTATATTAAATGGTGCCAACTCTCAAAATACTTTGGTAATCCAGAGTGTTTTTGTTGAATCTTTTGTTACTGTCTAATGTTAATTAGCTTTAATGTGTTTATGAGAAATGTGTATGACTCCAGGCTCTGTGGGGTAGGTTAAAGGGAAGTTTATAATCACTGTGGTATTAAATGTTTTGATTGTTCTTCCCTAATTGCTCAGTGATCATTCTTTTATGGGGAATGAAAATAGATCTAGGGTTGCAACATATTAGAAGTGCAGAGTGTTCAACATGCAAGTTGATGAAACATATTACCCAAAAAATTACAGTAGATAAAAACATTTATTTGTATAGCGCTTTTCACAATACACAATACGTGTGCCTCTGCTTTGTTTTGCATATGCACATTTATAACATGATCTTAATAATTTTTGTAATTTTGATTTTCTATTTTGTAATAGCCTTTTACAGCACATTTACAGGTTTATTAATGTGCACTGTCTCTGTTAAATAAATAAATGTATATCCAATTTAATTTAATTTAAAATTTTCTGTTGTTTTATTTTTGTACTGTGGATTATTTTTTCACCCAATTTAAATTTTTAGCAACTATTTACTGAATTTGCTCCCAAAATTTGCGTTCTTAAGAAAAGGAATTGGTAACACTTTCAATAAGATTAAATTAAAAAAAAAATTGCTAATGCTTTCGCCATCATAACAATAAAAGCATTTCAATTTATAGTTATATACTTTTGTTTAGTGTTAATTAATGTAAAAATTAACAAACCATAAATGCTATAAAACTATTGTTCACTGTTAAGGTCACATTTACTGTTGTTAAGCGAATTTTCACAAGCAAAATCCAGTAATTTTAAAAGGAATCCGGGCGATCGTGAATGTGTAGTAAGAAGAAAAAATTTCCTCGCACAGATTTCACAATGGATTCAGAATTTCAGAATTTTGCAGAAATATTGCTAATGTGAGAAGTGCATTAACTACTGTTAATGATTATAACCTCACTTAAGAGTACTATCAGTTAACCATAGTTGCATTGTGAGATGGGAGTTCGTATTCTGGGTCAAATTAATTTTGATTGTGTGTTCTTGAGCAGGTGTAAAAGAAAGCAAGATACCCACAGGACTGTTTCTGCGTCCGGCTCCAGCAAACTCCAGCTGTCCAAAGGCATCAGTGGGGTATTCAATGGTGTGCTCTGCACTGTCCCATTGGCTGACTACATGATCATCTGCCGTTATGGATGTGTGAAGTTCCCGTGATCCACCACACTGGCACAAAGCCCCATTACTGCCACAGAGAGAGAGAGAAAGAGAGAGAAAACTGTCAAAACAGGTTTCAGTGGGTTTTGAATTCTTATATACTTACTATTGAAGCCATCATTCTCGAAACTCGAAGACAAAGACAGAAATCAATCTCTTTTATATATGTCACACAGGGTAAAAGGTAAATATTTCTAAAGATGTTAATAGCTGAAATTAAACTAAATGTCACAATGTACACATTATCACTTGAATAAATAAATTATATTAAAACAGTACCTGACTAAACCCTACTGTGTATAAAGCCCATTAAATATAACAATAGCTTGTCATAAAGGGGAAAAGAACAGGGGAATTATACTGGGTTGACAAATGACCTTGCAAAAATGGCATGTTTGTTGACCAAACCTACATTGCCAAATCAGAGACTTAACGGCTCTGATCATATTACGAGAGGCTGAACGTTTGTTTTAAATGAGTATGAAAGGAATGAATAGTTTTCTGCATACACTAAATGTGAATGCAAGCAAAAATAGAAAATGTCTGTTGTACCTGGATGTGTCGTCCACAAAGGTGGTGCACACTCTCTTTTTAATCATCTTTGGGATCCAGCTCTGTGACACAGAAGTTACACAGTAAAGCATGAGTCAGAAACATTTTCACAGGCAGATCAGGTTTCTTTTCTTTCACAATCAGTGGCCGATGAGAACAAACTATAAGACTACACTTGAATAGCAAAAAAATTTGCCAAGGAAATGTTACAATGTGTGAAATGAAATCCTAATCACAAGCTCTCTCAAAATTAAAGACAAAACAATCTATTGACGTTTTAATAATAGGTCTAATCACAATAACTCTAATCATAGTACTGAACTGTTCTAATTATAATTTTATAATAAAATTTAAAACTTCTGCATGAAGGCATGAAATATCAGAAAAGATGGTTGTATTTGGAATTAATACAAATTGAAATGTGATTATTAAAACGAAGATGCTGAGATGATCAAAAATGCGAGAGATAATTTTGAAACAAATAGAAAGTGATAGACTTCTTAAATGAAACAAAAAAAGCCAACTTGTATTCAAAATTACAAAAAACTTATTTGTTCTTTATTCAACACAAGAGTTATAATGTTCCCCATAACTAATGATAATTCAGCATAACAATGTCCTGTATTGAGCAAGTAGGCCTACTGCGATAACCTGTTAAACAAGCTTAAAAAAAAGTTTGGTCAATAATTTCCTCTGACCTTCATAAGCAACATCAAATGTATCTCAGATACAATCCAACCTGACATATGCCAGACCATTAGCCATGACATATGCATGAAGAATGTAATTGTTTCATACATATCCTAATACATTTTACATATTAAGGTGGAGAATTTTTTTAAATTAAGTAGGAGTTGTAAACAGACTTTTTGTATTGTCTCCCTTTGATAAAACGTTCTACTTAGCCTTTATTGCCCATTGGATAAAATCGTCTACTAAACGAATAAATGCAAATATAAGATACGCAGCAAGTGGATGAAGATAACAAACTGTGTTATGGAAACATGGGTAATAGCTTGGTAAATATAGACTAGAGCTTTTCATTCAACTTATAATCACAAAATCGAGATCCTGCCGTCAGTTTTTCCTTGCAATGTCTTTTGTCACAGTACTACTGCCAGTCATTGGGCTTATTATTGACATTTTAAGAGTTAAAACTCCTAACCTCGTATTTGCACATGTGTAGTCATAAAAAGTCGAATCATTTTTTTTTTTTTTTTAGTAAAAAAAGTAAACATGTTTTAGTAAACATTAGGCTACTAAATCCCTTTAAAATTAACGTGACAAAGCATTAGCAAATGAATTAATGTACGAATTCACTTTCGTATTAATAAATATTCAGGTGACAAATGTGTGAATAATGTATCAAACACACCTGATCGTTTTCGGATTTTCTCTCTCCTCCGCTTCCTTCATTTTCTCTCTCAATTTTCTTCATTTTCATCACCTCTCCGTCTTAGAGTTTGGTTTTTATTAGGGGTCGATTATCCTTTAGCTGAGCTCCATGGGTCTAGTTTCAAATATGCTTCAGTTTGTCATCAACCGGATTCCGAGATATTCCATGCAACTTTTTCTAAAGCCGTAAATTTGATAACCCCGCCCACACTAGACGTCCCACGCGCGCTCCCCTGGACGCATTCCAGCACGAGCTCATGATGGTCTGTTACTGTTGAAATAACCAAACAATTGTGGGCAGGGAAAACAAATATACAGGCTTGATAAGAGTAGAACAAGAAGATAATAGTTTCCCCATTGGTTTTAAACCACGCATTTGTAGATAAACTGATTTATAACGAATACATCGGCTATACTTTATCGTTTGCTGTGATGGCTGATAGATAATAGGCTATTGATAATAAATACTTTGTAGGCTAATCCCGCTATATTATTTCACTATACATAGGCTGTTAGAAACCGGATTTCTCTGGTTGTAAGAAAAGGTTTCCATCTTTTCATGTCCCTACAGGCGTGTCTTTTTGAAGCACTATGTTGACCTTAAGATGTAATTTCTGCATGGCCAGTTATGCTGGTTTGACGAAAGTTAGTTTTATCTCCAGGAAGTAAATAATGGAATATACAGCTATTATACAGGTGCTGGTCATATAATTAGAATATAATCAAAAAGTTGATTTCACTAATTCCATTCAAAAGGTGAAACTTGTATATTATATTCATTCATTACACACAGACTGATATATTTCAAAAGTTTTTTCTACCACATCTTTTCCTTCCCTTTGCCCCTCTATTAATGTGCTTGGACACAGAGCTCTATGAACAGCCAGCCTTTTTTGCAATGACTTTTGTGTTTTGCCCTCCTTGTGCAAGGTGTCAGTGGTCGTCTTTTGGACAACTGTCAAGTCAACGTAAAACTTGGTGCAGTAAGGTATTGTCTAACTAACCTCAATTAAACTTTTCAGCACAATCTTTGAGTCCTTTCAAATAAGTTTTTACCCTCAAGCTATAAATATTTCAGAAAACTAACTGTCATCGTCATAGTGATAACTACACTAACAACTGTTGAGAAATGTATTTGAGGTAAGCTAATGCTACATTGCAAATGTTTTAAACATGCACATTTGTAATGAATAATGGTGGAAACTAATGTCTGTACTACATAAGGTTTTAGTTTATAACTTAAAGTAACTGTGTTATAAAGTAACACATCTGACATAAGAGTATACCTATTAGTATACCTAAAATTGGAGGAAATAGACAAGACACTCATGATGTCAAAGAAATGGAAGAGATTTAAAATTTTTGGTTTGAGTAAGAAAAGAGCGAGACGTCTTCATTTGGAAGTAAGGGCACAAGTTTATCGCTCATGTGACCTTCAAAATCACTACAGGTTTCTTCAGTACAAATAAAATCCAAAACACATGCATTTATCTCAACCATTCATATACACACTGTAGTACCTCTTCCAACGACTGTCTTCTGCCAACTCAATTAAATTATGTGAAACTTTGACTGGGGAAAATAAATTCTCTAGCTAAGTGATTACATTTTGTCAGAATACGTTTCAATTTCAGTCGTCTGTAATTGAAGTATATATATAAAAAACAAACAAAACAAAAACCAACATTCTGTTCCATCTACTGTATATACACATTCACCATTGTATGAGAGATGGAACTGATAGTACATATCCTCAATTCCAGAGTTATCTCAAAACTTGAAAGAGTGTCACGTGTCTTAATGAATGCTCTGACACAGTGGGGAAAAAACAGGTTGCGCTAAATCCTAGCAATAAAGCAAAACCGAAGGGATAAAAGTAACTCAATTCTGTCAATCATTCTTTCCCACTCAAAACCTCAATAGTAATAAATGTGTAAGCTAGCTGACTATTTAAAATGCGCACTTCTCAGAAAGGGAGAGAGGAAGGAAGAACACCTATGTAGTGTACTTAAAGTATGTACAGGTTGAATATGTGTTAAGAGAGTGTTTGTACGCCATCTTTATCTCTCCCTCTTGAGTGTATACTTTAGAACTCTAAGTATACTTTATATCTTACCACATTTCTATATTCATACATATTTATAGCAAGACAAGAAAGAGAGATGGGAAGGAAGGTGGAGTACTCAAGTTTACATGATGTCAACACATAAGGGGAATCAACACATATCTCCAGGATGATCAACACATAAGAGGAACAGAACAATATAACAAACGACTGTCACTCAATAGCCATGGTGGGCCCAAACACGTGCAGGGGAGTTTTTGCAAACTTGTTTGACCAGATGGAGAGAAGAGATTGGTCTTTGTCCAATCATGTTGAGGAATGCATTCAGGCAGACTCCCTGTCCTCTTTTTCCTCCTCGTCCATCTTGCGGCCATGCTTTCTAAAATACTTGTATCTCTGGACATAAAGCTTGACCAGGTTATTGACTTTAACAGGGTTGATCTCACCTGTTCGGCTGTGACAAATCTGTGAGGTAAAGACAGATTTAGTCATACTGATACACTCTTTCAGGATATTTATTAGAAGCATGTTATGGGCTATCTTGAAGCTATATTTACCTTGTGCACAGCTTTCCTTAAGATATCCTTATATTCGTCTTTGTTGATGTCTTTGCGCTGGTAGTATGGCTTGATGGCCAATTTGACTTCCTCTACTGCCCTCTCCTGGGTGTGCAGCTTCTTCAGATACTAAGCAAAAGTAAGTGATTTAGAATGAAACTGTTATAGATAGGGGTTGTTATAAATAGGATAAGACTTGGCCAAATAAAACCATACTGTAATTACAATTTTGTGATTACAATTTGAATTGCGGCATGATAAACATTTAACTTTTCATATTGCTGCTCTGATTTCCAGATAAATAAAACAAAAATACATTAAATCACTGAAACTGGAAGCATGAATATGATAAATTATCCAACAATATCTATTGTATTTAAATGAATAAAATCTTATCTTTGCATTCACTCATACTGTTAAATTAATTTACTTCTGAGATTTAATAATCCCACTAAGTCTCTGAATTAATTGTGCAGCCCTAATTATAGGAAATTGTTGATACCTTGTCAGGGTCTTTACTTTCATTGTCCCAACCCATTTCACTGCCCCCTGTTGGTCCTGTCATTCCCGCTGGCAATGGAGGTGGCGGCGTCTGAGCACAGCCTCCTCCCATTGAGAGTCCAGGGTGCAAGTGTGAAGGAGGAGTTTTGGTGCTGGCAACCAATGGAACAGAGCTGTGAAGAATAAACTGTGCAGAAGTGGGTCCTGGGGGTGGGGCATGTGATGGAGGTGGAGGAACCTGTGATGATACAGATGAGGATGATGAAGGAGGGTGTGGTTGTGACTGGTTCTGATTGGCCTGAGAGAGAATCTGTGTAAAATGAAAGAAAAATAACATTTTATTACACTACCAATTTAAAGTTAGGTAATTAATTGAACTTCACAATGAATGGTGACTGAAACAATCAATTAACTAGACTTGAGGAATATGGCAGAACATTGTACATTATAAGGAGAAACCCACATAACAACAACATTATATTTAGTAATAAAGGCCCGGTGACGTTAGATTTTGAACATGCTAAATTTCTTTGGATACAAAAAAAAACAAAAAACACACAAAAAACAGAAATAATTATTAACTGTATGAACTGTAAAAATGTACAAACTCCCCCACTTTTTGAATTTATTAGAATGGAAGTTAAATGGAAAGAAAATTGTAGTGCCACATTATAATATCATAGATTTTACCTGACTTGTGGCCTGGATGAACTCTTGTGCTTTGGCTCTGTTGGCTATATTGGCCTCCTCCATTTTGAAGAGGAGAGCGGTCACTGAAGAGGGATTTAACAGTAGGACATTATGACTTCTAATCACGTGAAAATTAAAAATGCATGTCAACAGGGAATTACTTAAAAATCATGCATTAAACACTCACATGCTAAAACACCTCCAGCAGTGCAGTCCACTCCGGTTTGTAGACTCCAGGGTAAAGGCGGAGCTGATGGGGGTGGGGGTGGAGGTGGTGGTGGCTTGTTTACTGAAGATGAGGACACTGAAGAAGAGGAGGAGGAAGAAGGGTCATTTGCCAGAGGAGCACTAGAATGAGACATGGAGGCCGACACCGAAGCTGCTGAAGTGGAGCATGGTGGTGATGCCTTCTGATCATCTGGCAGGAGAGGTTTAGCACTGGAAGTGGACTGGGATATGGTATCGCCCCTGATCTGTGATGATAGCAGACTGGGAGGGCTGGCAGGGGACTTTGAAGGTGTGAGAGATGAGGCTTTAGACTGACCAGGGCCCTCCTCCAAAAGGAATGAAGGCTCTGGTGTCTTGCAGCTACTATCAACAGTTTGAGAGTCTGGGGATGACTCCCTAGCATCTCGAGATGGAGGCAAAGATAACGGGGATGTGTGCGGTGGTGAGGAGGATGGAGGAAGGATACTTGCTGATGAGGAAGTGGAGGATGATGAAGAGGATGAAGGAGTGGGACCAGTAAGAGCTGAAGGAGGACTAGATGGCTTGGATCCAACCCCAACCAATGGCTGCATTTCTGTTGATACCCCTGCCCAACCACCACCAACTGTGCTACAATTAATATTAGCGCCTTTAGAATCACTTCCATCCACAGTTAGCCCTTTCTCTCTGGGCTTCTTTCCAGGCCTCCTTCTACGTTTTGCTGCCAATGAGGAAGTAGGGGAAGAGGCAGATGAGGATGTGGATGTAGCAGAGCTTGGCTTGGCTTTCTTCGACTTCAGCCCACTCTGATTTTTTAATGACGGAGCCCCAAGGATGTGGCGTTGCTTACCAGTTTTGCTTGGGTCTTTGCCTCTACCTGGAAGAGCCAGTGTCTCTGAGCAGGGCTTAAGAAACGGTGATCGGCTCTCATTGTCACGGCGAAAAACAACAGCAATAGACCCTCCAACAACTGATGGCCCTGAAGCTCCACTTACAACACCACCAGGTCCAAGAAGGTCAAGCCCCAACTTTCCAGAGTTCCCAGTGGTGCTGCTAACACCCTCACGAACCAAGACAGACACTTTAGACTGGAGCTTACCCTTTCTGCTACTGCCACTGAGCTTTTTGGACCTGCCAGAACGTCCGGCATCCTTCTTCCCTACTTTTTCCTTACCAGTTTTCCGTCCTCGTTTAGTAGTGGATGAGAATGTTGTGGGCTGAAGTGAGGTGGTGTTGCCTGAGGATGCAGAAAGAGGTGGTGAGAGAGATGACAATAGGTTTTTACTTTTGGCTTTTGGTCTATGAGAAGAAGAGGAGGAGGTGGATTCAGACTGACCAACTGTCTTGCCAGGTCTGGATTTCTTCTTCAGATGTCGGCTCATTTTAGGTGCTCCGGATTTAATTTTGGGACTGGGTAGACGGGGCTCAGGAGGAGGAGGAGGAAGTAGTGGTGAGTCCTCTAGTGAAGGGTAGTCTGAATCCAGTGCTTCCCCATCCAAAGAGAGCATGTCTACCTCAGGGCGGTCAGAGAGACGGTCTGATTCATATCCATGATAACGAGGCGGCGTTAGGGAGGTGGGTCGGGACCTGCTCCTGTGCTCCTCGTCCTTTCTTTCCTCATCATCTGATCGTCTCCTTCGTTTCTTCTTTCTCTTGTGATGTTTATCAGAGCTCTCAGATCGGCTGTGGGAGCGCCGTTGGCTACAGGGCGGTGAACTTGGGACTGTGGTGGTCGTTGTAGTGGTGGTAACAGTGATGGTACGTTTGATTGCGAAAAGATCAGAGCCATTGAGATCCTGAATTGACGGGGGAACAACAGGCCTGCTATCTCTTCTCCTGTCCCTGTCTCGATCTCTAATCATTTCTTTCTCTTTGTCTCTCCTGTCACTGCTTCCTCTGCTCCTCTTTGTACTGCCTCTCTCTCTGCTGCTTGACCTCCTGTTATCCTCATCCCTATCTCTCCTTTGTCCATCTCTTCTTCTGGAGTCTCTGTCTCGCTCTCTATCCCGGTCATCTCGCCACCGGTCCCTATCTCGGTCTCTTTCATGGTTCCTTTCTCGCTCTCTCTCCCTTTCTTTTTCTCGTTCTTTATCTTTGTGGCGGTCCTCAGAGGGGCTGGACCAAGATCTGCGACTGTTTGCGTGTCGGGAGGCATTCTGGGAGTGGGAGCGGGAAGAATGTTCTGGAGTGCTCCTGCGTCTCTTTTTTCTCTTGCGACTATCGCTTTGGCTACTTCTCCCTCTCTCCCTATCTTTGCCTTTGTTCTCTTTTTCACTTCTCTTTTCATGGTCCCTCTCTTTGCTTTCACTTTTCTCTTCACCTGACTCATTTCCCTCTTTCCTTTTTTTCCTCTTTTCCTTTTCTCCTCTTCCCTCTTTCCGCTTGCGTCTATCCCTGTCCTTTGAACTCTTGGAGGATTTGCGACTCCTCCCTTTATCAGTGGATAGAGGTGGAGAATTGGGAAAGGAAGGAGAGGGCAAAGGCAAAACAGGGACAGGCGGAGGTGATATGGATGCAGAAGAAGGGCATGATCTGAATCTTTCTTTTCGCCTACTTGTCAGTTTTCGTCTCAGATCTCCAACACCCACAGAAGCCACTGGTTCCCTCTCCCATTCTTCATCAGCTCGGACAGACACAAACCCATCACCTTCTAAGACCCGTAAGATCCTCTCTGGTTTTGGGACACCCCCTTGAAGGTAAGAGGGACTGCTTGAGGATGGAAGCAGCACCTCTCTCCTCCTCTCAATCACTCGTTCTCTTCCCCTTTCACTGGCCCCCACTATCTCTCCTTCTTCTATCTCAGAGTGCTCAGAGTCTGTACCCCGTTCTCTCTGATTTTTTCCCTGTTCCCTCATTCTGTCTTTGATGGGTCGCTTGCTGTTGAGTTCTAAAGGTACATTATTGAACATTGAAGATGGAGTGTCAATTTCAGTTGAATCTGGAGGCCCCCCCTCTGTGCCAGCAGACACCCCCATTTCCAATGCTCTTTCAGCTTTTACAACATTCTCTTCACTATTAATGCTGCTTACACCCTCATTCCCCTCATCCACACATCTTTTCTCCTCCTCTGTTTCAGAGGCTGGAGAACCTGTCGGTTCAAATGGATCATACTTATCAACTTCATCCTCCTCATCTTCAGTGGACGCCCGGTCTCTCTCACCCTCGCCCTCTGTTGGGTGAAAGGGGTCGTATATGTCATTTTCTAAACTCTCGCTCTGTCCATCATTGCATGGATGTGTGAATGATGAAGATGCATGAAGTGAAGGATTAGAAGAAGAAGGTGGCATTGATGATGGCACCAAAGAGGATGAAGTGGATGACACAAAGTCTCCAGTTCCTTTGCTGGCTCTGCTGGCTCCAGCATGGCCTCTGTCTTCATCCTCATGGTAGTTTGTACCCATTCCACCAGGAGATGACGATGAGGGGGAGGAGGAGGGGGAAGAGGGAGCAGATGAAGGAGATGATGGTGAGTTGGAAGGTGATGAGGGGAGAGGGCTTTTAGCCATCTCTATGACCCTCTCAGAGTTTTTGAAGGAACAGGGAAGTTGCATCTGTCCCGAGGCGTGAATTACACTTGAGCAGCATCCAGGAAAAGAGCCTGAAGGCAAAGAACTTTCTATAGGGAGTCTCTTTTTCCTTAAAGATGCTGGAAAGAGTCCTTTCAAGAAAGATCCTATAGAAAACAGAAAACAATTAAATTAGTTTGATCACACATTACAGTACTATTTACATTATCATAAATAAAGTACAGACTTGAACCTACCTGGTTTCTGGTAACCAAGGTTTGGAGTAACAGATGCTAACAAAGCAAGAGATGCGCCGTCCTCTACTTTCACTTCTGCTGTTAGCTCCACATCAAAGTCACTGACGGAGAAAAAAACTAAAAGTGTTATAATAATTTCCTTTATACAAGAATTGAATGACATTGTTTAATACAAAGCAGGCCCCAACAATATGTGTTAATGTTAGTGTCAAAGCAAAGTACATATTTTTAAACATTACAATTGCGACAAAATTAGATAAAATGTTTACACATTTAATAACTTTTACAATGGTTTGTAATTTGCAACAATAGCTTTAACAGCTATAATGTATTTTGAGGAGACTTGAGAGGCACAAAACTAGGGATAGGCATTTTTCAAAAAATATTGTATTAGAATATTTGGACTAAAAATTCGTTAGAGATGCACCGAATGCAATTTTTTTGGCTGATTCCGTTTTTTTTGCAAGCGTGACCTGCGATACCTGATTCCAATTTTCTTTCTAAGAACTATAATTAACAGCATATACAAACAAAAATCTACTTTTCTTCAATGCAACATTTTATTTTTGATAATAAAAGCACAAGTAAAAAGTCAGTAACAAAATTAGATAAAATAAACAAATTGCAAACAACAGCACAAATAAATGCAATAGAATAAAGAGATATGAAATAAACGGCTTTACGTTTTTCAGGTGGGTGTAACAGTAGGTTAGTATTTAGGCAAGAAATACTTCAGAAATTAAAGTAATCAAATGTTAAATAAAACTGGATAGTCTTTATTGTAAGGATTAAATACTAGTGGTGTAACGATACCCTCATGTCACGATTCAATACACATCATGATACTGAACTCAAGATGCGATACAGACATATGGTAACATTTTTGTGCCATATGGTAAAAGGTCAACAAAAAATGTACTGTTAATTAAAATGCTAAATTTGGTATTACATTGGGGTGGAAATTAATAGGCTTGGACTTGGTGCTGGTACCAATACACAGGACAATCGTGACACCAAAATAAAAATATTCTGATAAAAATATGATTCTGAAGCTGAAAATACAGAATTATTTTACATGAATATGCTTGCACTCTGTCACTGACTAGATATATTTAAAATCATGTAGGCCACTTTTTGTAGGCATTATCAGGACTCCCCTATTGCATTATTATACATTATATTCAACATTATATATAGTAGTTTAATGTAGTACTGAAAAACTAGAACTCTGTAAACTTGATTTTTTTCCCCCTCACACAGTCATTTTCATTTTGGGTTATAAACTATACACAATACAGATTGTTGCATTTTTGTATTGCAATATATTGTTATACCCCTATTAAATACAGATAATTTCTTACAATTATAGTTATAAAAGTTATTCGGTTATGAGCAGAGAGTGCTTTTCTTTGTCTTTTGTTCTTTGATTAACATGACAGACAGCAGCAGGAATATTAGATTGCTGTCACTTTAAACATTTAAGCACGGATCTGCTATATATCCGCTGTTGCACAACATACGTTATCTTTCTCAAGTATTTACGTTCCAAAACTGACAGAATACTCGTCAAGATGGGCATTTTGACATAATTTTGTATGTATTTGACCGTTTAAGCACACATTTTGGTACTTGCGACTCACAAGCTGTTCGAGAGGCAACTTGTGTACTCCACTTATATAAATCAGTGGTGCACACGCTTTTTGGTGTGAGCATGAAACCTGTGGGAAAAAATCTGTGCATATCTATTATTTGTTTATTTAAATTAAGTTTAACAAGAAAGACGCGTTTTTTTAATCATTAAGTTTTCGTCACCATTTCTGAACAAGATTATGATTAGACTATATACACAACAAGCTTACATTATATCTTGACATTTTTTAAAAGTTTTTTTGTTCAAAACATTAAGCAATGTATGCAAACAAAAAGTGTTTTGCCTTAATAGGCCAGCACCCTTCAAATACAATAAAAAAATAATTTATAACAAGCACATCATTGACACAACACTCACATCCCTCTAGGTTAATCATTTACAAAAATTATAATTTAAAGACTGTGGTGAAAATCATATCATCATTACTGTTGATATGAAAAATCGGGTACATTTAGCAATATAGCGGGTGAATGGTGTATATTACGGTATTATGATGAACTATATGCCTTTCTCCACTGACATTCTAAGTTGTTCAAAGCATTTCTAAGGATGCTGATTGTTAGAAGGCAGCTGTCTGACTCTGAGGTGGCGAGCGGGAACATGGTTTGTGTAACATTAGCAACACATTATTAGCCGTTTGATAACATAGTCAAGCAAAAGGCTAATCATATTAATTACCAATATTGTGTCCGAGATTGTAGAGAGCGACACTAAAAACGCATTACCATTATGATACATAGACTTGTATACGAGCCTGTAAAATTCACTCTTCCACTTCTTCTGAATCAGTGTCTGGTTCAAACATATGGCTGAGTATTTCCAGTTGCCATTTTGCAACGTTTACTACAGTAAAATTGAGCGAGTGGATCTCTGCAAGTGGTGCTCACTGCATATACTTATAATCTGCATATACTAAAAGAAACAAGGGTGTAGAGTTACATTCAAGCTATTTTATGGCACTAATAAATTTTTTTTTACAGGAAATCATTTTGGTGATCAAAGATAAGTTTTAAGGGATGCAATTATTGAATACAAAGGGACTTTACATAGCAAATTAAGTCTAATTTTGGTTAAGACATCAATAGCTACAATCAAGATCAATTTTGGATTTTGTGTGCTTAATTAAGCACTTACCAGTCTAGGTACTGAGGTTGTGAGCTGAGCTGAGGCACAAGAAATACAGGCTCGGAGGAAGTAACAACAGCAGCCCCCTACAAGAGTTTAACACAAATTAAACCGTTAAAAGGTCAACTCAGGTCACTAGTTTCAAACTGTGTAAATTACAGACAGATAAAGCATGTAACAAGACAGAACATAATAACTTACAATTATCCAAATAGCGTAAATGATTTTACTTTACCAGTTCACTAGGCTCATCCTCTGAGGTCTCTCTGTTTCCCTGGAAACATCTTAGGCCAACTGTTCTTCTGTCTGCTTTAGACTCCACTTCCTCCTCTTCATCAGGACATTGTTCAGCCTGTGACTACAAGAAGATGAGACTGAAGACATTCGGTGTATTCAGCAGCGAGAGCTGTGCGTACTAAATCTTAATCTCACCATCTACAGTATATATATGATCACAGTGACTGTCCAAGCAACTCTTGCACTAACAAGTAAAGTTTCATAATGCTTTATATCACACGTACCTTGCCTGGTACAACTTCTTCTCCATCCTTTTTAGCCTGTCCATCTGTTCCCATCTAGATAACACACAACGCTATTGTTATGAATAACCTAGATCTGAAACCTCAGCTCTGAGCAATCATAAAGCTGCAGCCGTTATGATAATCATACCTGAGGGATGTGATAAAACTACTTCTGCATTAAATCTGTCTTTACCTAGAAGACCACTCAGGGGAACTTGATCACTCGAGTAAATTGATGAGAAAGCAAGATCTGTATTGACATTCAACACTGTGGCTTCAATTCTTGACCCAGTGACAGCACTGATCGCGCACAGTGGATGAAACTGATTTAAGATGATGCTACAGACGATGCTATCTAGTACGTGAGGTCCACTGCAGTGTTTGCCTACCAATGTCCTCACTTGTTAACTGTCATAAAAAAACCGCCAATACTCATGTTAAATACATTTAGTATTACTAACTGACTTTCTTATCAAGTCTTCATTTTAAGCAACATTCTCGCCCTAGCAGCAATAATTTATTGCCTACAATTTGTCGTCCACAAGGGTTAGCTGGCTGGCTAAGTTAGACAAACTATAAGAACCGTTTACCTTCATAGTGCAGAGATGGGCCGGCTGGTGAATCCCAAAGCTAAAAACCCTCTGAAACCATCCACAGTGTTTTTGTTAACTTTAAAACGAGATGTAGAGGCACGAAACATTTTTCTTTTGGGAGCACAATAAAAGGCCCATCCCATCCGATTCCGCCATTTTGCTTCCACTTCTGTGAAACTGCCGGCATGGGCTTATGGGAAATGATGTTTTTTCTTCAAAGGCTATTACGACGCTAATAGAAGGCGAATAGGAATGTCTTTGAAATGAACGCGAAATATTCTAGAACATAGAAAATCTATAAATTAATTATGTGTCAAATGATTAGAGTGCATTAACATTTATGTCATTCATAAATGTCATGTAGGCCTATTCCATTGTTGCTGGTCTGATAGGCCTATAGTGATTGTTTAAAACTGATACTCAAGTGATTATAAAATAGTAGGCTAATGTTTAGTAAGTACAATATAGTTTAATTATATAGTATAATTATATTACTGATTAAAATGTTCTGGAAATTTAAATTTAGTTTTGTGCCACAGACTAATTACTTTTGTTAATGTTTATTTAAAACTGCAAGACTCTTTAAAAAAGTTCAAAACGTTCACATTAAAACTAGGCTTAGGAGACATTTTATGCATTTTTTTATATATACTCTTCAAAAACCTTTTGACACAGCAATTTGTATTGTTTTATCATTGTCCCAGCTAGGACCAGACTTTTCAATAATACTTTTACTTTTTAATGCCTTTGGCACATGCTTTCATCTGAAGCAAATCACATTACATTTTTACCAGTTTATCATGCAATTTCAAGGAATCAAACCCATTACCTTGGTGTTGATATTGCCATGATTTTACTGTTTGAGCTACACGAATGCAATCATTTATATTTTAATGTAACCTAATTAACTGCCTGGATAATTTGTATTGTGTATTATTGGGCTACTTGATCCAACAACAACAAACGTTTAGATTTGTATTATTTGCAAACTTTTTAATTGAAACCAAGGCCATTGTGTAGCATTTCAAGTAATCCATCACTGCTGTACACCATACAAATAGGTTTAACCATATCCCAAACAAATACTGAAAAAAAATCCAGTTATTTTTTAGGTGAAGTGTATATGCATCGGATTCTCTCTGTGTTACAGTAATTCTCCAGGTCATAATAGTCACAGTAGAAATGGCAGCACTGCTGTACAATGCCTCTCTTTGCAACGCTGCTTCTGGCAGTGCCTCTCTCTCCACTCTGAGCAGCCACTGCAGTCTGCCGCAGGAAGAGGGCGCTGTTCCCCATCATGATGCCTGCTGAAAGACAGTTACAAATGATTAGTAAGCAGTCTATAGGCGTAGCATGCATACTATTAAATTAACTAAATAAATCAAATCGTTTTATATTTTCTACACAACACATACAGACTAAAAGTGTGACCTGAATGAATTTCCAATAAGTATTATGACTACTCTACAGTCATAAGAGAGGGGAGACCAGGGATGATACAGGGGATTCATTATTAGATATTGCCACAAAATGTTACACCTGAAAGGCTGCCATTTTTTTACAAGTGTATTCTAATGTTTTAATAATAGCCTATATGATACATTTATCCTATTTCCAAACTGTAGGCTATTTGTGACTTAAAGGGATAGTTTACCCAAAAATGAACATTATGTCATCATTTAGCCTACTCACCCTCTTGTCATTCCAAACCTATATGACTTTCTTTCTTTTGGAAAGTCAATGTGCAGTTTGGGCACTATAACTTTCTGTTTACCAAAATGTTTTTCTTTTGTGTTCCACAGAAGAAAGAAATTTAAATGAAAGATTTTGTTAACATATCTGTTTGTTTTCTTCTCTACTATATTTATTTAGTCTCTTAACACAATTGCATTTTATTTAAATAAAATAAAATGTTGTGACATTGAATGTTTTTTTTGTTTTTTTTTACACGGTAACTTTCATTTGCACCGATTGGGTTATCTTATTGTAACACTCCAGAATCTTACTGTAAAGTTGACTGAATTTATCACACACACACACGTTGGATTTTCATGTTTTATGGGGACTTTCCATAGACATAATGGTTTTTATACTGTATAAACTGTATATTTTACCCCCTTACACTAACCCTACCCCTAAACCTACCCATCATAGGAAACATTCTGCATTTTTCATTTTCAAAAAACATTATAAGCTGTTTTCCTCATGGGGACCAAAAAATGTCACACACACACACTGGTTTCCTATCTTTGTGGGTCTATCACATATACGTAATGTTTTTTTGTACTGTACAAACTGTATATTCTATCCCCCTATACACTAACCGTACCCTAAACTTACCCATCACACAAAACCTTCTGCATTTTTATATTTTCAAAACAAAAGAGAAAAAAAAAAGAATCAGTATGATTTATAATCTTGTTTCCTCATGGGGACCTCAATTTAGGTCCCCACGGTGATACTTACGGAACTTGTGTTCTCTGACACGCCTGCCAGGCTGGTAGAAGAGACCCTTTTCACCACCGACCAGTAGCAGCGCTTCCACAAGCTGAATCCCGCACAGCTTTCAACTCCCGAACGCACCACTGTGGGTCACCAGAGAGCCGGCACACAGCGACAACAGGAGCAGTCCAGATCTCTGTGCATTCTCCTTCTGAGGAAACTTCACAGATCACGTAAAAAAAATATTTTAAATTAACTCTATCTGTCTGGTTAGGCTGATTGTGTCCTGTCAAGAATGGATGTGTTTTCCCAGCCTGCCAGTACAGCCTATGGTGTTATTTTCTCTCTTTCTCTTTCTCTGTTTTTGTCCTGGCTCTCTGTTCTAATGTACCCTGCTTTTCATGAGGGTCCATCAGGGAGCTGTATCTGAACAACTAGACTCATTTAATCACCTTCAATCAATACAAATAATTAGGCTACCCCTATCAGCTCACCCTAGTCATCCCAGCCTTTCTCTTTCTGACCCCACTTTGTTTAATTACCCCTATTAAGCTTTATATAAACCTGTACTGCTTTCATCCCTCTCTTTTTGGCTCTCTCCAACCCTGTCTTTTCCTCACTTTTGTCTGATGCCAGCATAGCTGCTCAAACTCTTTTTTTTTTGTTTGTTCCTGTTGTCTGGCCTTACTGGCTTTCTCGCTAATTAGCGCTTCTGTTCTGAGAATAACTATTGCAGTAAATTATATTTTAACATTAACAAAAAAAGAAATTCCAAAACAGCAAACCTGTCAATAGACAGGGCCAAATGCACAATCATGGAGGCAGAAATTGTTTTATGAGCAGTGTTGTGAGTGAGTGAGAGAGTGAGAGAGGATGGGTGGGATTAGTTTAGAAAAACTCAAAGCTAAATCTATTTGAGGCCTGTCAGATTACAAACAGGTATCCATGAAGACAGGCACATACACTAAAACGTGTTGTTTGCAGGGGAACTCCTCGCACAATTTTAATACCTTTGCTTTTAAAACCACCAGGGTAAGTACGGGAATGTGAATGTATCTCTAAACATTATGATCGTATCAGTACTTTTTGGAAATACTTTTTATACTCTCTAAATTATCTTTACATATGTTATATTTTGGTTGATTATTATTAAGAATGCCTGTAGACGTGGAGAAGATTATTCAGTTTATCAAACAAGGCGACCAGGACAATGTTCAGATACATCTGGATGATTACAACGCTCAGGTAAATACAATTTCAAGCAAAATGCTGAAATGCAATGAAATATAATAAGATTAATTCTGTGCTGAATATGATCATCGCTGTGCTAGTCAGGGGGAAAAAAAAACAGTGTTAGAAGAATCTTCTACTACTTCTACAACACTCGAATATTAGCAGTTTCCATGACAACAGAACTGGGGTAAACCTGAAGGGTGTTTCTCGTTACTTATCCAGTCATTTTACAGTTTCTCTGATGCGGTTAAGTTTTAATGTGTCTAGCGTTTGTAGAGCCTTTAAATTCTATTGTCTCTCTTATATTTCACCTTTTAATAATTCGTTTGTTATTCACAGTACTCGCAATGTTTCTTTTTTGATGTGGAAGAAAGGGAGAGAAGAAAGGTAAATTCTAAAGTCTATCCTAATGTTTATCCGTCTGTCCTCAATCTGAGGACACACATGGCTTGGATTAACAAAGATAATAATGTAAATCTCACTCATCCACCTTCACTCATCTTTATCCCTCACTTCACCCTCATCTCATTCTTTTCAGCGTATATGATACTTACAAACATGCTTATTAATCATATTTTTTTTCTCTTTTTGCCCAATACTCATTACTCATTCTCCTATACGGATGAACTGAGAACAGCAAAGACAGCTGGACGAGGTAAATCTTTTACATGACCTACAAAAGAGCAGGTATTTGCTGTAGATAAATAAAGAAGGGAGTGAGATGTATGTAGGAAAGAAAAACGAGAGAGGTGGATAATCTGAAACTAATATACTCGCCGTCTATCTCACCCTGGGGCACCTGTACATGCCGGCTCCCAGATAGTCGCGTCGGAAGGGCCTGTTAACTCATTATTTTGTTGTTACTGAGCACCAATTACTGTGCCGTGTGTCAAAAAGATCATTTATTGGTACTCATACATTCACAAAAGCCATTTAGTGCAGTTCATCATGCCTGTGCTCACAAAATAAAGCTTTTATAATCTCTCCTCTGTGTTCATGGATTCTACCCGAAGCTTTTTAGTCTTCAATAAACTTATATTGTTGATATCTTAAGAAGCAGGCCTGTGTTTAAATCTGAATATTGAGTTTAAAGGCCAGTCATTGACTTTATTCTTTTCCTGTCACCTCTCAGTTATTGCAAAAAGCTTATTTTTTTCTGCTTGTTTAACCTCACTTTCTCTTGTATCTTATAAATGTACTTGTGTTTGTTCTTCTCCACTTAGTTCCATAGGAATAAAGTGAGAGAGTATGTTCCAGACTCTGACTCTGATTTAGACTCTGATGAGAATGAGGATCCAGATCTTGTTCTGCGGAGGGTGAGTCAAGCACAACTTCTTTCATACAATATGACCAAAAGTAAATGAACAACCCAGAATCACACCCATGGGTGTGTCTCAATCAGCTCCCTAGCTCGTGAATCAGTATATGGTGTACATGATTTCGGGCACTGGTAAGGACAGTAAGGACTCTGGCTCACTACACATTGGGATTCTAATGACTCTGTTTCCGGCAACATGACAATGTCCTCGTTGTACAACATCACTACTGGAATTTATGAACAGCAGAACTAAATTATTTCTGACATCAGTTTTTAATGTTATTTCAAATACATCATGATAAATACTTTGCTTATATACTTTTTATATTATACCTGTCTAGCAATGTATGTTTATGCTAAAATATAATTAAATAATAGCTTGTATTTAAAAAATAAAAAAAATAAAAAAAACATGTCATTATGTGTAGTAGTTGGCTCATGTGATTTAAGTTTCACACTTTAGAACTTCCCTTAAGGGAACATAGTGAGCATTGATGCTCCCTGGTCTTTACTTTGCATTGTGGGACCTTTTAGGGAGTAAACATTTTAGTGCACTGGTAAGATTTTGTGATGCTGGGTGCATCTCAGTCAGCTCCCTAGTTCAGTAGTCATAGCACTGATCAGGGAGTCGACCACATTCATGTACACGATATACTGATTTGCGACCTAGGAAGCTGATTGAGATGCACCCTGAGACAGCCCTTAAAATGCCAGACACCCTAGTGCCCTGACTACTATTGAGTCACACCCCATATCTTCCAGTTAATTTTCAGAATTGAAGAATTTTCATCCTTTCAATTGATTTAGAATTCAAATCAAACTGGTCACACCTCACAGAAAGTTAAGTAATCTAAAAAAAAAAGTAAAGTAAAACAAAAAATCTATTTATTGTTCTGTCTATAAATTGTTCTGTCATTCTATCATATATTTATAAACCTTTAAACCTAAAGGCTTTTAAAGTTTTTCTCAAAGACATTCAAACTTTGTTAAAAATTTCAAACAAAGCCTAATTATCAAAACATTCTTCAAAACTTTTGTATCAATCTTTTCTAGTTAAAAATTATAGTTATAGGAATTTCAGTTCCTTACATTAAAATTGTAACTTGTCTATAAAGCAGGAGTCTTCAAGCTTTTTCAGGCCAATGGCCTCTTGGTGAAGAGAAGCAATTTTGTATTAAAAAGTGCTGCATTTTAAACCCGGACTATAAAAACACATGAATAGTGCCATATTAATGTATTTACATATATTATATTTTAAATAATTATTGATTTACAATTTTAATAAACATTTTAATGTATAAGGGACAGTAAAACGTTTTGCTGAACGTTAGCTTTTGTACTTTAATTTAGTTTGAAGTTTACTTTAAAACTTTTATAAAAAAGCCACATTTTACAATTTAATTCCCATCCAATACACTAAACAACACTAAATAACTTTCAACCATTCTCTTTTTGGTCTCCTCCAGAGGCTTGCTGCAGCTCTGATCTGGTTTATTCGCATGCGGCTGCAGCCGGGTGTTTTGAGGGTGTGTTTGCGAACTCTGCGAATCATCACGCGGGATCGAAAGGCCTTGGAACCCTTGATCACGGACTATGCCATTCTAACTCTCGCTCAACTCGGGGGCATCTCCACTCTGCCTACCTGGCCTGAAGAAGAGGATGGTCAGTGGGGCTGTTCCCACAGTGACATCACTCCTGAGAACGAGACAGAGACATGCACAGAAAATAATGGCAGTAACACCCAATGCCCAACACGTTACAGTGAGACAGATGATGCAATCTGTGCCTCCACAGCCTGTGCTGAGTCTACAGTCAGTGAAGGAGGTTTGCAGTTCAACTCTGTGAATATAACATCTAACTGTAATATTGGCAGAGAAACACAAAACGACCACCATGAAGAAAGCATAAGTAAAGATGGGGTCTGTGGGGTGTTGACGAGAGGAAAGAGAGATGCCAGAGGAGAAAAGGATGAGGAGGGGGAGGAGGGACATGATGATGGAGAGATCTGGAGGAAAGAGGCAATAAAGGCTCTGTGCAATGTCATCTACAACAGCCCTAAAGCACAAGAGAGAGCCAGCACCCTGAAGTATAGCTCAAATTTGAAATATTACATTTGAAATATTTGCCCAATGACAGTGATTTCAAATAATTAAATATCGGTAGCGAAAACTTACTCTGTCTAATTCATTCTTTTGTACTTTGTTTTTTTTCCATCAGGTTTCTCCATGGCCTGTCAGAGAGACTGAAGGAGGGTATACATTCCTCATCACCTTCAAGTGGTCAATTTTATGAACTGCGGCTTCTCTTTCTCTTGACTGCTTTACGGCCTGAACTTAGGATAGAGCTCCGCCAGGTAACATTACCTATGGAATGGATATTATTGGTGATACCCACAAAGCAGGAGTCTTCAATCTTTTCAGGCCAATGGTGGAGAGAAAGCTGGAGCAGGGACTCATTGTTAAATTTTGTATAAAATTGAAAAATGCTTTGGTACATTTCTTGGAACACAACTGAAATTTTAATTTTACTTGTTCATTTAATCACTTGTGACTTATATTTTTGTTTAACAGATATATATATATATATATATATATATATATATATATATATATATATATATATATATATATATATATAAAATTAGTTTTTTGTTTTTTTAAATCATTTGAAATAAAACATTACTTAGTATCACTGTAGGTCCCCTAAGGGTCACATACCACATTAAATAAAGTGTTATGAGAACACAAACTGTCTTTTTAATTTGAGTTTCATATCTGTGGGTATTTCAGAATCTCATTCTATGTCTTCTCTCTCTTTCTGTAAGGAGCGCGGTTTGTCCATGCTGACTGCAGCTCTGGAACAGTGTTTAGAAGTGTGCTGGGGTGAAACGCATGAGGTGCTGACTGACCTGACAGCACCCCCTGTGTGTAAGGAGGTGTCTCAACGTGCCCTTGAGATTCTGAAGATCCTATTCAACATTACCTATAATGTGCACAGACAGGAAGTAGACGAGGTAAATTCAATTTTTTTTGGTATTTCTTTTAACTACATCTGGGTCATTCCAACTTTTGAACTCATTATTAACAAGATTGGCATAAAAAGCTAAGCCATTGGGATTGAGAGTTAGTTCAGCAGTTTTATTCAGCAGTTCAAATTTTTATATTACATTTTATTGAACATACAGATTTCTGTAATTTTATCAAACAGGATGGAATGAGGCAAACCAACTAATAGCACAAAACTTCGCATAATTCATCAAATCCAGTGCTAATACTTAAAATCACACACTTCCCTACTTTATAGTAGACGAAAAACAGTATGTGACAAAAGAAGTATGTCCAAAGTAGGTAGGCAAAAAGTACCCGGATGACCTACTACTTCTGGTGAGATTCAGAAGTGTGCATACGATGGACACTTTACTATCTCATGAGGCCAGGGAGAGGATTCGTGAATGGCAGTGATGTGACGCAGCTGTCATAAGGGCAACATGGCAATATATAGAACATACTTTTTTAGTGGTCATGAAGTAATTATTCAAAACAAGTACCTACTCAAGAGAGTATGCGATTTCGGATGCAGCCATTGTGTGTTCTAACCCCCTTAAAAGATGTCACTTCCCATAGAATGATGTCACTAAAAACTGTTAAAAATTAGTACATTGTACTTTGACACAGGTGGGGAAACAAGATAAAAATAAGATATTCTTAATTTGTGACCATGATTTAACTAGATTAAAATGAGGGAATGAATTAGTACAACATCCTTGACATTAACACACAAAATTAACACAACATGGTCATGAATTAATAAGTCATGGGAACAAATTCCCATAATTCGTGGCCCCAATACAAAGAAATTTATTTCTGCATGTCATGTATGGAGCTTCACAGGGAAGATGATGTTAAGAACACAGGATTTTTTTAGGCCTATATATTTGAAAACTGAAAAAGAAAAAAAAAATCGAATGATATTGTACGGAAAAAACTAATATGATTTTCATTTTAAAAGATTAAAAGTTTAGTAATTTCCTCCAACCTAATAAGACATATACGATAAGGGCCATTTTCAAATGTAGGCCTACACCATAACTGGATGGCCCAAATGTTAAGGAATTTACTTTATTGTCAACATTTTGGTTCTCCTTCTCCTGCCACAGGAGACTGCAGCTTCGTATCGTCACCTAGCTGCAGTCCTGCGTCACTGTCTGCTTGTGAACTGTGAGGGAGAGGAAAGAAAAGAGGAGCTGCAAGGGTGAGAGTGAGAATCAAATCAATGTGATGAAGTCTTGAGAGTTCTCATCCTATTTATCTCTATAACTCTTTTATGCTGAATGTCCACAGACACACAGTGAATGTGCTCTCAGCGCTACCTCTGCAATGCCTGGATGTTCTGCTATCCGTTCGCTTATCCGAAGGTTCAAAGGAGTCCAGCGGAGTCAACATGGACTGTGTCCACACTTTGCTGCTTTTTATGGAGAAGAGACTGGACAGAGTGAGAAAGAGCACTCTGAACTCTATAGTCATGGCACTCAAACTCAAAAACATGGCACTTGTAATGCCAAGGTTAGGGGTTTCCAGTGAATGCATAGACTGGGGTTCCATTTCCAAAACATGCAAAATATCGATGTTAAAGGGATAGCTCACCCACAAATTCAAATTATGTTTTTGTTCCAAACCTATGACTTTTTGTTCTGTGGAACATATAAAGGAATCTATTTTGAGAAATATTTTATTGGTCCAGTGAAAGTCAATGTTAACTAAAAGGGTTTGGTTACCAACATTCTTCAAAATATCTTCTTTTGACGAAAGAAATTCATACAGGTTAGGAACGGGAAGAGGTTAATGAAGACAGAACATTTTGCATTTGTACAATTTATTTTATGATAAATGTTACATCTTCAAATGTGAATTATACAGGGCCGTAAGCCGAAGGAAAAGCTGACTCCAGTTTTAAACCTGTTGACGGAGAGCAGCAAAGCACACAGGGAAACTAGGCACTATCTCAGACAGCAGGTACAAAACTCACCTCCAAATTCTTTTTAAAAAACATTTTCACCATGATACATTAAGGTTGGCACAACATATACTTATTCTCATTGCTATGTACCAGTAGCCTAATCCTATGCTATTTTTGAGCAGATCCTGCCTCCTCTAAGAGACGTTGAGCTGAGGCCTGAACAGGGGAACACACTGAGGAGCAGACTAGTGCGACTAATGACCCATGTCGACACTGATATCAAACACTGTGCAGCTGAGCTTCTTTTTGTGCTCTGTAAAGAAAATGGTACTTAAATGCGTCTTCTGAACCATGTAAAGTGCATTGACATCTATACTTGATATATACCATGGTACTGAATGACTATCATATTCATGTATCATGGTATGAACATGCTATAATATGGCTGTTGCACTGATGACATATTTTAGGCCAACAGTGCAACATGTTCCTGGATCAATATTCCAATCAACCAATCCGATTTGAGGGGCATGTTTACAGTTTATGTCAAGTTTAGGCTTACAACCAGTGTTAGGTGCTTCAGCATCACCTATCATCTTTCCCCAATTAGGGATAACTTATGGGAGGGTTAGGTTTAAGGGTAGGGATAATTTCTGACAGGAATGTTGTTCCAGGAGCAACAAAATATGTTCACCCAGTAATGCGTCTAACTTACAGAACATGTGCAACATGTTCCTGGATCAACAATCAGGACGTGCCTGCATGGTTCCCTCAAGAAAAAAGTCAATTGGATTTTTTCCATTAGCTTTTGGATTATTGCGGAAAATAACAACAAAAGTTTGATTCTTACACTTTTTGTTCGTCATGATAATCTTCACAAATGAACACAACTTTAAAAAAATATATTGAGCTTGAGTTAACCACAGGCATTTAAGCCTCTCCAAGACCCATTTACTTCGGGATAATGGAACCGGAAGTGCTAAAAATACAAACTCGATTTCCAAGTTTTGGCTTACATAAATATCGTCATCCCTGCACACATTACATTTAAATGATTGCTGTGTATGATGTTCATGAACTGTTTCTCTCTCAGTGAGCAGGTTTGTGAAGTACACTGGTTACGGTAATGCAGCGGGGTTGCTGGCGGCGCGGAGTCTTTTGAACGGCCGTGGCACTTCTCCTCAACCGCAGTACTCCAGTGACTCTGACTCAGACACGGAGGAGTACAGACAGGCCAAGGACAGGATTAACCCTGTGACTGGACGGGTGGAGGAGGAACAGCCTGATCCAATGGAAGGGATGACTGAAGAAGAGAAAGAGACAGAGGCACTCAAACTCATAAATATGTTCAACAGGCTGTCACGGTATGCGTGTGTCAAGAGATTCCACCATATAAAATCAAAATCAAAAATCAAAACTGTTTAGTGGATAGGTAGTCCTATTCAGATATGTAGCACACTTAAAATGCACTGTTTTTTTTTACTCCATCATGTGGGTCCTCTACCACACCCGTTCAGGGACAGGATCATTCAACCAGTGGGAGTGACCACGGAGGGCAAACTGGCGCCGCTCTGTGGCCAGAGGAGGCAAAGCGCTGTGCAGGAGGAGGACGAAGAAGAAGAGGAGGAAGAGGAAGATGATAGTGAGACAGAGCAGTAATTGAGCTGATGATTAATGAGAGACAGGTGCAAGATATTTTATACTAACGACTGATTTGGAGATAAAATAGCAGTGCAACTAAAAATTCTATAACTTATAATAATAAGGAAATAAGTTATTTGTTCATTTAATCAGTTGTTGTAATCAAGGGACGTAAAAGAAAATGATATTGAGACAGATAAAAAAAATTATTTAATTAATTAAATTATGTGTAAAGAGAAGAATAAGTGAGAGACAAAAATATTTTACTATAAAAATATAATGTGCACAAAATAGCAGATAATATAATTTCTATGTAATAACTCTTGTGAGTCATGATATGTGCTAGAAACAGTAAAATAGGAAGCTGTTAGGCAAAGGAGAAAGAAAGAGACAAAGAGAGACAGCCATCAAACCAAAGACAGACAAACACTCCTGGAAAATGCTGCTGGTGTTGCCATGGTTATGTTACCATGGTAACAACAGGAAATGCAGTTCTACGAATTCTTTTTTTTTTGGCACTCGATCAGGAGCGAAATGTTTACCTTGAAGAGAAGCGCTGAGACCGGATCTAACGCTCTAAATGCTGCCACTGAGAATGCTGAATAAAAATAATATCATTATTTAAATCCTCAGAGCAATGTTTTCATTTACAGAATGATTAGTCAGCACTGGCAACTTTGAATCTAATTCTAATATTTAGAGCAGGTTGTTTGGATGTACTGCTTGATTTCCAATATATTTCCCATCTCATTCCTACTCATATAAAATGCAAAATACCAGCTCCTAATTTAGGAAAAAATATATATTAATTAATGAATTAAATTAAATATATATATATATAAAAAAAATCCAAAGCAGTCTGGTGTGAAAATGCATCATTTTCATAAATTCATTTTCTTTTCTTTTATTTGCGTTTGTCAAATACAGGAGGATTCATGTACAGATGAGGGGCAGGTAGAGAGAGAGACCGAAGCAACTGTACAATATTTACAGGAAAGAGAAATAAGCAAATCTCCAAAATAACAATAATAATAACAATTATAATTATCATAGTAAACAACCAACAGATAAAAAACAAACAGTAAACACAGACGTTTTGCACACTTTAAAAACTATTACATCCCTCTGCACTGTCATGTTTTCTTTGAGAAAACGAACAAATACACCTCTTTTTCCTCATTTTCTTTTAAAGAACAAACAGAAAGAACACGTTTTTTATTTTAAATACATTTTTCTTTTGCTCAATTTTTTTTGACCCCACCCCCCCAAAAAAAAGGAACTACACACTGCTTTGTCCCCGCTCTTTTGTCCACATCCTGTCCGCCTTGTCCTTCAGCTTAGGGGACAGGAAGAATAGGGGGTTATGGGTGGCCCATTTCATGTACACCCTCATAAAACATGAGCATTATTATTCAAAATAATAACAGCAAACTGTCCCAGCTTTGGGAGGTAACCATGTATAAATGTCCATGTATAAATAATACAAATCATAATTGTTCATAATACATATTTATATATAAGAGTATGCGTGGAACATAGCATTCAAAGCTCACCTCTGCCAAAACACTGCTGACCAGTGAGGTTTTCAACCCTGTTCCCTTTGGCACTATCTTTATTCGTCTCTGTGCAGACAAATGTCTTTACACACTCTAGCTCTTTTTTTTGTTTGTTTTCATACCATCTCCCTGTGGCTCCCGACGCAGGGAGCTGACACATAATGAAAGAGAGAGGAATGAAAGCTTTACAAAAACATTTTTATGTTAAAATGCAACAGCTTCAACCGCCACTGGCTCTTGCGCATTCTGCAAAGGAAAATCTCATTTTCCTGCAACCTGGAGGTGCACCGGTTTCGTTTGAGAGAGAGGAGTTTTTCCTCGCTCCAAATAGGACGCACTTGGAACGTCGACAGCTGAATCTTAAGCCTTGTTGCTGAGCCTCAGCAGTTCAATGAAGGAATTGAACAGAGTCTCTAGCCAGCCCTGGTTGGCCATGCACTGCTGAACCACCTCCTCCTGACCTGGATCCTCCTCAGCTGCCTGTTCTATACTGTCCGTCTGAAGAGGGAGAAGAGGGAAGAGGGTTCTTACGAGCTAATACACGGATACAGCAATACATTTCTCAAACAAACTCATATTTCCTCATACCTCCTTTTTACAGTGCAGAAAGGTGTGATATTTGTAGTGATGGAGAGAGTGATAGAGACTGTATATTCGACAAGTCTCTGTCTGCAGTTTCAGGTCCTGACAAGGAAATAGAGATGGGGTTACAAGCAAAGAAAGAGAGCTCTGAGACATTCATGATTCATAATTGAAACACAATGGCTCCAAAAAGTTTTTGGACACTTAAAGGGATAGTTCACCAAAGAATTTACTTTACTTTGTTGTTCAAAACCTCTACGACTTGACTTTTTTTCATCTGAGCAAAACAAAAGATGTATTTCTGTCCATAAAATGAAAGTGTTGTTTTGGACCCCATTGCCCTTCATTTGATGAAAACAGTTAAAACATTATTCAAAATATCTTCTCTTGTGATTTTACAAAAAAAATTAAAGGTTTGCAACAACATGAGGGTCAGTAAATTATTTGAGTGAACTGTCCCTTTAAGCCACATTGACATATACATTTCAGCACATTAGAAAACAAAACATCAAAGCAATGATGCCCTTTTTTTCACCATCTTTGCATTGACATTTAATCAAATGGCCCTCAGATTATTTTAGTGGAGGTATGACTTCCCTCAAGGTTCACACAGGTGTCCTAGCAGCGTATCACATTAATGGACACAAGCATTAAAAATAAATAATTTAAAAAACTGATTTGATATTTTTTAGTAGGGGTGTAAATCGGATGTTTCATAACAATATCTGACATCAATTCTATTAGCCCGATATACGATATTTGCTATTATTTCAAAACATGTCGTATATGATTAAAATTTAATAAGGTAACTGTGATCAATATATTAATATTACAATATTATTTTACCAACAAGTTAAAAAAATTTTAAGTTTACATTTGTATTAATCACAAATCTTGTATCCCAATGAAAAAATACACTTTAGTTTATAGAAAAATAAATGTTAAAAAAAACAAGTCGTGCACAAGTCTGATGACAAAAAATTGTTAAAACATCAAATATTTGATGACCACTTGTTATTTATAACAGTCAAACAAGTTTTCAAGTATATTTGATAGATTTATAAAGATATGTATATATTGGTACACCCCTATAATGCAACCACATTTATATATTTTTTTAAGTGGCTGAAGTGCCTAATACTTCTTGGGGTCGCTTACTGAATGGCTTAATTATGTAATTATGTATACAACATGCCTGCTGTTTAGGAAGGCTCCTTTTGACTCTGTTTAGGGTTTTGCGGTTGTAACTCTCACCACCCAGGTGCACTTTAACCGCTCCAGAGTCCAGGGAGTCTGCTGTCATTTGAGGGAACATGTGCAGTGCCTCCTACATGAGAAAGAATGGGGAGTGAGAGACTGCCAGATATGTTCCTCAGAAAACACAAATCAAGAGGGTCTTGAGTACGCAGAGGAATAACATTTGAATATCACTGAAAGACCGTGTCACCTGATGTTGGACACTCATGTTGACCCTCCTCAACAGCCTTCGTTTCTGTTCGTTGAGGATACTGTCAATCTTTCTCATGGGTGGGAGATAAAGCTCATCTAAGGACAAAATAGATTATTACATATATATAAATGCATCTCAGGTCCTATTACTCATCACCACTTCTTGTGTTTTTCATTAGTTAAAATAATCCTGTGGTGTGACAAATTTTCTTTCAAAAGGGGTATGATTTTTCAAGTCTCTTGCTCACTGAAACACTGAAAACACTTGGGCTGCTTAATATTTTTGTAAAAACTGAAAATAAATAAAAGTAATTTATTTTAAAATACAAGCAGCAATAATATATATTTAAACACTTAATTACTGAAAATTAATCATTAGTCACTGTAGCTTTTCTCAAATTCTTTTCCTTGTCATTACTCATCAAGTCTCATTGTCCTTTCCCTCAACCTTCCTTACTTTATTAACCTCCTCTTTCATTATTCTTTCTATCCTTCTTTCCCTTAATCACCAACCCAATCCTCCACACATGCACTTTATTTTTATTTAACCAAATGATGTGTGCTCACCATTGGTGTCCTCCAGTGCTTGGATCATATCAGGGTCCAGAGCAGTGCTGACCAGCATCTCTACATAACTGCGGAACATCTCTCTCATGGCCCGACTGTTTATCCCACTGCGTGTGGATACTGAGGATGGAATAGATGAAAATCAGGTGAAAAATACAGAAGACATTCACCTGAAAGTACTCTCACACACACACACACACTTTAACAACTCAGTTTTGGCTCCACATAGGAAATTCAACATTAACTAAATTCGTCATCCATCGTGGCATACAGTGTGCTGGTTTATAGGCAGATTGTAGTAATAGCATTATTCCTATAGTTAAAATTAAACTGTTTTTATGAATTAGTTTGCCATTAATATTAAACAGGTTTTGAGTTCTGAGTGCCAGGACAACCCTTACATAAAAGTAATGATTACACAGAAAATTATTTCTGAAGGATCATGTGACACTGAAGACTGGCGTAATGATGCTGAAAATTCAGCTTTACCATCACAGGACTATATTTACCATTTCATATCACTGTTTTACTGTATTTTTATTCAAATAAATGCAGCCTTGGTGAGCATTAGAGACCTTTTTTAAAAAAAACATTTAAAAAAATCTTACCAAACCCAAACTTTTGAACTTTAATGTGTACTGCAGTTACATTGAAATAAGCTGCTGATATAGCTTTGCATACTTCTGCAAAACTACACACAAATGGAAACAGTAAATTGCACACACATAACAAACCCATACACACCTTCATCCTCACTGGGTGGGTCAGGGGAAGAGTCTGAATCAGAGGAAGAGGGCATTTCTTTAAGCCACTTCTTCCTCTTTTTAGGTGGAGGTTCTACCTTTACTTTTACAGGCCTGCTCCTCGTCCTGTCAACCCTCTTCTCTGCAACTCTCTTCTCCTCTTTGACCCTCCCACGCTCCACAACTGCTGTTCTCCTCTCCAGCTTCTCTTGAGTTTGTCGCTCTTGGAGCTTCTTTTCCTTCTCTCGCTCTTTCTCCCTCTCCTTCTCTTGTTTTTCCCTTTCCTTCTCTTTTTCTCTTTGTCTCTCCCTTTCTTTCTCTCTCTCCTTCTCCTTTTGTTTTTCCTTTTCCCTTTCTCTCTCTTGTTTTTCCCTTTCCTTCTCTCTTTCCCTTTCTTTTTGTTTCTCTTTTTCTCTTTCTTTTTGTTTCTCCCTCTCTTTTTGCTTTTCAAGTTCTCTCTCCCTCTCCTTCTCTTTTTCTCTCCTAGATTTCTCGATCTGCTCCCTCTCTCGTTCTCTCTCCCTTTCCTTTTCTCTTTCTCTCTCCTTCTCTTTTTCTCTTTGTTCTCGTTGCTTTTTTTCTCGTTGCCTCTCTCTCTCTTTCTCTCTATCCTCTCGTTCCATGCGAGGTGGAGTCAGGCTATGTACAGGTTGTGGCTTAGGAAGAGACTGGCGCCTGGTGGGAAGAAAAGACATTCATCTTAGCAATGTTATAATGATAATATACTGAATAAATTGACAGTTCACCTGAAATGAAAATTCTGTTATTTACTCACGCTCACATCATTTCAAACCTGTAAACTGTGTTTTTTGTGGAATAATTCTAAAAATTAAAATTCTAAAAATTAAAGCCTGTCATGCAGGTTGAACATCTCAAAATCTGTGCAACAGTCACCATATTTGACCTGTGAGCTGCAGCAGTGGGAAGTTTGACAATGAATAAATATAAAAATTTAGCTGGTTTCTCACACAAACCTATCGCATGTCTTCAGATGGCTTGGAATATGATGCATGAGTCGGGTGGACTACATGTATGGTGCTTTAAAAAAAAAATAATAATAATAATAATAATACTTGACGGACATGGCGCCCCTGTATACTGTCGAATGAAAATGTGAAAATTCTTTAAAACAAAAAACAAAACAAAACACATTTAGGTTACACCATGAGGGTGAGTAAATGACAGTAACTACTGTATTAACTGATATATATCATGGGACCAAAGTAGCTTCAGAAGGTCATTTAGGGTGAAATTACCTCAGTGTGAGACTGGGCCGATGCCAGGGTTTCCGCGAGCACACTCGGACATAATCCTTTTTATTTACATTCTCCAAGAATTTGACATATAAGCGCTGATAACGCATCTTTGCATCTCCAAAGTAACCCAAATACTGCCAAAGAGGGACAGAGGAGTTTACGGTTGTGGTGTAGTATTACATTTTCAGGCACGGCATCAAATGCATGATATCAATGCTTATCAAATACAAAAAAACACTCACATTACTGGTAGCACAAAACTGTCGCTGTCCATCTTTGATTTCAGGAGCAAACTTCTGCAGCAGAGCTTTCTGGACCCTCCAGATTGGAGGAGGCTCTCGCCCAGTCTGCAGCGCTAGCTGAGAAAAGCCAAGAGAATTGAGAATCTAATTAAGCATTAAAGTCAGCATGAAATGAAAATTCACCCTTTCTATTTGTCATAGATTTTATTGTGAACGAATCATCCATGCATATGTTTTATTTTTTCAATATTTTTTAGACGTCATAATGTTCAATCAAAATAACAACTGGACCTGATCTCAAATTCCAATCAACAGGATAAAGTCCTGTATCCGCTCTACATTTCCAATACGTATCCGCTCTTTTCCAATAATCGCTTGGATGTATGTCACACTATGGAAGAAAAGATCTGCCGCTACTTCCGTTTTATTGCAAATTTAAATATGGGATAGTTCACCCAAAAATGAGACTTCTGTCATCATTTACTCATCCTCATGTTGTTCCAAACCTGTAAGGCGTACTTTCTTCTGCTGAACACAAAAGAAGATATTTTAAAGAATGTTTGTAACCAGACAGTTAACAGTAGCCACTGACTTGCATAGTATTTTTTTTCTCCTACCGTGGAAGTCAATGGCTACCGTCAACTGTCTGGTTACAAACAGAAGAAAAAATGTATACAGGCTTGGAATGATATGAGAGTGAGTAAAAGATGACAGAATTTTTTATTTTTGGCTGGACTATCCCTTTACGCATCTAAATACTAATTCTACACACAGAATACTTCTAAAATTAAAAAGCAATTTTTACCTTGAGAGTACCAATATCTTCAGTGCGCACTACAAATTCATCCCTCTCTCTGAAGATCCCCTCCCCCCCACTCTCGCTGTCATCATCCTCACTCTCTCCCGCGATGGCCGCGTTGGACTGTTTCTTAGCCAGGTGCAGTGAAGTGATCTGAGGCGTTGGGGCATCTTCGGGGGTGGGGGGAGAGGCAGGGGAGGGCTGGGGCAGTTCTTCGGGAGGAGGCGGAGAGGGGGATGGTGGGGGTGTAGCAGAGGGGGGCAGCGTGGGTGGAGGCGGAGAGGGAGAGGGGAGAGCAGGTGGAGAGGGGCTGGGAGGGAGGGAATTGTGAAGTGGTGGCTGTTGCTGCTGTAGATTCTCCTCCTCATCTTGAGATGGAAGAGGGGAGGGGAGAGATAGAGGAGGAGGAGGCAGAGGGGATGGACAGGAGGAGGTTGGGGGAGAAGGAGAAAGGGACGGAGGAGAAGGGGGTGCAGGAGGAGGCACAGACGGAGATCCTAAAACAATGGAAGAATTAATATTTCATTGATTTTAATATTTGACTGTAAGTATGTTAATATACTGACCATCAACCAGCATTTCATTCTCAGGCTCTTCTTCCTCTTCCTGCTTGCTCTCCTCTGTCCTTATCTGACCTACTTCCTCTTTTTCAATTCTGTCTTCTTCCAACTCATCTCCTTCCTCCTCACATTCATTCGGTCGGTCTTCCTTCTGCTGTATTTCTTCATGCATCTCCTGCACAGGTTCTTCCTGTTCATCATCCTCACCTAGAACACGTGCCTCCTCCTGTGGGTTGGCCTGTGAGTGTGAATCCAGTTCCTGTGATACGTGTATCTCCGTTTCTGGTTCAGTGTGTATGTGTGGGACAGATTCAGGTTGTGGGGGTGGCGGGGGTGTGTTAAGACATACTGTCTGTGGAGTGGGCGGTGATGGTGTAGGAGGAGGTGGAACGGCAGCGAGGCTGTGGGGCGTGTCATAGAGGGCAGAAATGGCTGATGAGATGCTCTTCTGCAGGTCCTGGTTCTTACTGACAGAGTCTTCCTCATCGGAGGAGAATGACGGTAGGGTCTCCAGATTCCTCTTGAGCTCCTCATCAAGTCTTTTACAGGGGGATGGACAGTTACTGAGACCCAGGCTTCCATCACCCTCATTCTCTCCAAAGGGAGGAGGTGGAGGAGGAGGTGGTTGTGGGGATAATGGGCGAATGCCTCCCTTTACTGAAGAGGAATCTGTGGAAGTGCACCCGTCCACAGGGAGGGGCCCAGGTGGATCTTCAGCGCCTGGCTGCTTCTTTCCCGTTTTCAAGAAATCCAGAAAGGAAGTTATGAAACCAGACTTCAGCTCTGAAGATTTCTCCTCCGTCTGAGAGCAAGAGGTGCAGAGAAATTAAAGGGGCACAAGATGGCAAAATGTACTAAATAAGAGACAAATAGCATGGAAATGTTTAAGCAGAAGGCAAAAATAGAAAATAGGGGCAAAAAAATTAATATACAACAAAAAAAGAGCTTACAAATAAATTGTAATAAGAAGTACTTTTTTATTAACATATTTATATTATATAATCTGTGTAGTCTCTTACATTAGGTGTGTCTAGGGGGAGGTAAAACACCTTACTGAACAGCAGGGTGGTTGATGACGAAGAGGAATCTGGAGACCCTACCGTCATATGAATCAGTAACCTTAGCAACAGCCACCCTAGCAACAGCGCTCTCTTTTTCTTATTGCATTTTTTAAGAACTCAGTCATCAGGGTGGCCTGCCAATCATCTTAGTCTATGTAATCTGCTCCCTCTAGTGGCAAAGTGAATACACTGGGAACAACGCTTCCTCAGTAAAATAAATGAGGTTAAAGAAATCCAAATTAATTGTATGTATAATTTAGTAATGTGTTCTTTGTTCTTTGGAGTGGTTTGTTGTTGTCTTCAGAATTACACCTGTAAATTGGATCAAGAATAAAAATGAATGAAAGTCTTACTGAGCTAGAGAACTTCTGCATGGTGGCCCAGGCCTCTGGGGTTATTTGGTCATCCATATCTCCATCCCAGGACATCTGCAGATAAATAAATCAAACATTGCATATACAGATGTAAAGAAAATGCACATATCTACACATACCCTAGACTGGCCCTTCTTTCCTGAGGCTACCTGTTACTGAGTCAACAGAGGATATTTCATAAGTGCAATTTAAACATATGGAGGAGGGAATCATTTGATAAAGGCTGTAAAATGTTGGAGAGTTATTGAATCATCATGTTTAGGAACACGGTTTTCATAATGTTACAGCAGGTGTTTACTTAACTCATTAGGACAAAACATTTGAGAATTTGACATGTATAGTCATTACAAAATCATTTAATCATCTAGATTTTTCTGTATTTGGAAAGAACTTGCAGTTACTGATCATCTCATCATAGATGAGTTTGTTCACAGTTCAATAAGTGACATTCCTTTTGCATTTGCATAAATCATAATTGATTTCACATGCTGCTTCCCACCAATCCACACTACTGCTGAATAATAGTGTCTAACAGTGCTGTGCAAGGCTAAAAAAATGACTATAAATATGCTTGATAAATCATTTACAAGTAAATTTTGAAGAACAAATTTAGCAAACCATTTTTCTTTGGTAAAATGACTATCACAGCTGCCAACACTCTGGCCTGGCAGGTCTTCCACAAATATTTGACCTCTTCCAAATGCACCTCCTCCACTAAACTTTGCTCTAAATCTGTAGATCATTTGAGTACATAAAAATCCCAATATGAACTAGTACATGGTTTGTCATGTTTTTGTTCACAAAGACACCAATTGTATGTAAAAACAGACCTTTCTAAAGATTCAGTTGTTGCAATAATTTACTAGACTGCAAAACCACATAATTTCCATTTGCTCTACATTTTACATCTGGAGTTATTTAAACATTTTCTGTTAAATTTCAACATTAATTTTTGCAAGCTGAGACTCACCTCTTGGGGTTTCTGCTTCATCTTTTCCTGACCACAGCTCATATCATTTCTGTTCATGTCAATTCTGTTTAAGTCCACACTGGTAGTGGGCCCTGGGCTCAAACCAAGGGATGGTGCAGATCCTACCGAACCATCAGACAAAACTGGATCTGTACTAGACAGGGAGTCTGTCCTCAGGAGGGATTCAGATGGGGGCATGGAAGGAATAGGGAGCTTAATCTGGGAGGAAAAAAATTGTTACATTTTTACATAAAAACTATTTCTTGAATGAATACATACTTTAGGTTTGTGGGAATGATGGATCGATAAAACTGTAACAAATGTAATTTATATCTTAATGGTGCAAACTGTAAACCTTAACTTACTTTGATTGGTTTGATGGGTTCTTGGTATTGTTGTTGAGGCTGATGCTGTGCAAGTTGTTGATGATGTTGCTGTTGATGATGAAGCTGTTGTACATGTAGGTGCTGCTGTTGGTGCATATGTTGCGGTTGGTGCTGCTGCTGTTGTTGCTGTAGATGGTGGGGCATGTGCTGTTGTAACTGTGGTTGATGATGGAGGTGAGGTGGTTGTTGATGGTAGTTCTGTCCCTTGTTCATGTCTCTGTGCATTTCTAACATTTGATCATCTTTTCTTCCACGTCCTCTTCCTCGACCACGGCCCCTTCTAGTCTCTCCACCAGGTCCCAACATGTTCCTGCAATATGGAGGCTCAGGTAGAGGCCGAATACGTGGCCTACCCCTGGGTCTTGGTGGACCCTCACGTTTAGGTTTGGTGGGTTTCCTCCCCCTTTTCTTTGGAGCATCATGTGGGAGCAGCTGTGGAGGAGGTCCAAGGGATGGATACCCTGAAGGGTGACAGAAATCTAAATCACCCATCAAAGGGCTTAAACTGCCAACTCCTGAACCACTTCCAGACTTTCTGCAACTAGAAACGAGATCAGGAAGCAAATCTGGCAGACGCCTGCTATTTAAGCGGATGTCAGCTGGAACGTCTGCTTTATCCTCATCATCCTCAAACTCATATTCTTGGGCATAGTTCTTCTTAGCCTGTGATTGTGCATTAGGGTCTTTCCTCTGTTTAAGGAGGTGAAATGAGCTTGTTTTCAAAAGTTTTTTAGGTCTAGAGGAGCAAAAGATTGGTGAGGTGAGTCCCCCTGTGCCAGGACCACTCCCTACACCTGCAGAGCCCATCATTTTGTTTCCAGTTCCGTCCACAACGTGTCCTGTGCTACCCATCCCAAGGCCTGGGCCCTGAGACTGAATTAAGCCCAGTTGTTCTGTGTTTACAGTGGATGGGAGTTCATGGGATTTCAAGGGGTCCAGATCTAAGTGCATAGTACCATTGCCAGATTCAGACAAACTGTGACAATACTGCCCATAACCCTGATCACCATGGTGACCCATCATGTCATATGCACTTCCTCCACCACCTGTAGTTTTAACTGCATCCATTCCATCCGTTCCATGTGCCTCTGGCACACCATCTTGACCTCCTTGTCCTGCACTTCCACCTCCCCCAGCACAACTTGCCTTGTAGTCCTCAGAACAGAACATATCCTCCATCCCTGGAAAAAAGGATCGATCCTCATCTTGGAGAAGAGAATCTGGGAAACAAATAGATGTCAGTGGCACAAACCGTTGTTGCTGATCTTGGCTCTGACCCTGGTTCTGAGCTGTTTTCCCCACAGGACTGCCAGTGTCATATTGATGCTCTTTGAGCTGATCTAGCTGTGGCTGTGAGAGCTGTGGCTCTTGTTCCCTAGGCTGGGATTGGGGCTGTGATGGTCCAGAAGCTGGTTGCATGTGGTGAGGGTGCTGGTGAGGGTGTTGATGGTGAGAGTGTGTCTGTGGCTGATGGTGAGCATGAGGGGGTGGATGGTGTGAGGCCATATGGTGCAAATGAGAGGGGGTTGGCATGCTCAAATCAGGCTCGGACAAGAAATCATGAAGCTCTGTTGATGGTTGTTGAGGGTGGTGGGACTGATGGTGTGAGGACATCCTAAGTTGCTGCTGTTGTCTGTGATGATCAGTGGTGCTCCCATCTCCTGCACCAACTCTATCAGAGGCCCCTGTCCCTTCTCGGCTATTCGTCCTGGAGAGAGATCTCTCTAGCATGTCTAATGGTGAAACAGAATTCTGACTTGACTGGCTTTGGTTTCGCTGAGCCTCACGGCCATAGTGGACCTCCATAGTTTGGGACTGGAGCTGCAGTTGAAGTTGAGAAGCCTGTGGCTGAGTGTCTACTCCTCCAGAGCCACCAGTACTTAATCCCCCAGTTGGTCCAATCATGGCCTGCTGACCCATTGGGTGCTGTTGTTGCTGTGAAGGAGCCTGTGGGTTGTCCATCTTGTTTCGAGTGGTATGCGAAAGGACAGATTGCAGAAGGTGAGCCTGGGTGTTTTGATGAGAAGGGTCGGGTGGAGAATCCATTAGTCCAAGAGAGGACTGGGTCTGTCGCTGCTGCAAGTCTGGAGTCTTTCGCAGGTAGGGTAATTCTGAAGGATCCTGAGCTTTCTTAAGATCCATATGTGAGTGGGACATTGAATGGGGATGAGAGTGCTGTGAATGCTGAGGGTGTTGTGAGTGTGATGGGTGAGGAGGGTGATTTTGATGTGTTTGATGAGTGTATGGGTCTCCTCTGCCATAGTGGACCACTGAACCAAGGGAGTCATGTTGACCATGGGAATGAGTGTGTGACAAAGAGTCAACTGCACCTCGACCTCCATTTGCACCAGCTACAGAGAGCACTCTATCAGACTTAGTCTGTTGCTGCTTTTTCAGTGACATCTCCAACTGGTTCTCTAAACCTGTGCCTGGACCACAAGAGCCAGCAGCAACTGAAGCCACATTGTTGGTTGTATTATTGGTCCGAATGACACTCTGTAGATGATAACGTTCTTCAGATGCCTTGTTCAGTTCATAAGTGGAAAGAGACTTTCCTCCATCTCTACTCTGGGAAATGGACTGGGGCTGTGACTGTTGTGAGGCTACTTGCTGAGCCTGTTGAGAATGATGCTGGGAGGGATTGGGTGCTGGACTCTGTGAGTGCAATAAGTGCTGAATCAAAAAGTCGTCCTCATCTTCTTCGTCCTCTTCTTGAGATCTTTCTACCCCAAGCATATCAGAATCAGGCTTAGATTTTGGTGGCGTTGCGTGATAAGACTGTGTTTGCTGGGGGGGCACCCTTGTGTCTGAGTATCCTTGTGGAGAAGCCAGGAATGCTGGGGAGAGAACTGAAGACAGGTACTTGTTGCCCCCATTTCCTCCAGGTGATTGTGCAGGGCGAGTTGGGGCAGGGGAGTGCAGACCTGGGCGTACTATTCCAGAATTACTTGAGGGTGAAGGGCTGGAATCTGGGAGGTGATAAGATCCTGTGCCACTTGCTACACTAGTACTACCACCCCCTGAACCACCCCCCACACTTCCTGAACTACCTGCTCCTGATCCAGTGGTACTGCTTGTTGTACCGGTACCACCTCCTGACACCATTAGGGCAGGCGAATGTCCTGTACCACCATAGCCCAGTGAAGGACTTCCTGCCCCTCCGAGAGATGGTGGCAAAGAACCATATCCTGAATCAGAGCCATAGACCACCTCAGCTGAAAATGAACGACCCGTTGCTCCAAGACTTCCATAAGATTTTCCTGACCCCCCGAGGCTGGAACCAAGATCCTGGGTCTGCGGTGAACTGAATCCCCCATATGGCTGGGGCAAGTGAGAGGGGGGTTGGTTTGGTGAATATGATTGTTGCTGTGGTGGGGTTTGACCAGGAAGGCCAGCAGTTGGTTTGACAGGAGCAACAGGAGAGCCGTATGTGGACAGGCAAGGTTTGGGTGGCTGCTGCTGTGTAGCAGAGGATGACACTGTGGGAGGTGGAGGTGGCGGGGGTTGAGGTGCTGACTGAGGTGGTGGTTGCTGCCTTGAGGGAGCAGCAGAGGTACTGGATGAGACATTAGGATTAGAAGCAGAGGAAGAAGAAGAGGAAGTGGAAGAAGCAGAAGGAGGAGTGTGAGGGGTTCGAGATGAGGACGAGCCAGAGGAAGAGTAGCCACTACTTGAGCTGGAACTCTTTCCAGTTTTCCCAATACCACCACCCGAGCCAGCTGAGGAGGAGACTGAGGAGGAGGTGTAAGGGGGCTGGATAATAGGGCGGTAAACTTGCTCTGATCGGGGAGAGGGTTTGGGGTCAGATGATGGACTCTGCTCACCCAGTGGACTACAGTTTATGGATGAGCCATGCCGATGATGGGGTATCTGCTGGTATCCTGATGCACCACAACTAAGATAGTGATGTAGGGGATGAGGTGTGGAAGAGGAAAGTTGAGACTGTCCAGGAGAAGGTCTCTGGTAGTGCTTAATCACACTGTCTTGCCTGGGGATAGCTCTTTCCTGTGACTGTGGCGGTTGAGGAGGTGCAGAAGAAAATACAGAGGAATTGTAGAGCTGAGAGGACTGATCCTGCAGCTGTGAGGACAGCAGGTTAAACTGAGGTGGTAAGTGGCGTGTCGAGGAGGATGCAGGGGCTTGTGGTGGAGGAGCACTGGTGGGCTCTTGTGGCCCTCTATATGAAGCAGTCCCACTCTGTGAAGACAGAAGACGGTCAAAGCCAAGACTTGACTGTGAGGGCGTTTTAATGTGCAGCAAAGGATCATGGGGTGACAGGAGACCGTTGGAAGTAGGACTGAAGGTTGGTGTGTCCTGCAGAGATAATGATGGGGTAACTCCAGGGAAGGAGCGCCCTGAGAAGGATGCAGGGTGCTGATATGCCGACAGAGCAGAGGAAGAGGGAAATGATCCAGAGCCAGGTAGTGCACCAGAAATGAATAGCTCTGCAGGGGCTGGAGTATGCATTGCTACAGCAACAGAGAGGGAAAGCAAAGAAAATGATTCAGCAGTTAATAAGAGGATTCTCTATCTTTATTTTATCATATATTTCTGTGTTCACATTTAGATCATTCTATATTTTATATATTACAGTACTAACCAGTTTGCCAGGAGGGTGTGCGAAATTGAGAGAGTAGGGTAGAGGCAGAGGGGGGTGGCTGAGCACCTCGGGATTCCAAAGCAGAGATCAAGTTCATAACCGAAGCATCTGGTCCTGAGGGACTGGCATGATGTAGCCCAGTATCAAACAAGCCTGAGAGCCCTACGAAAGATAATTAGAGAGACAAAGTCTAACACCTGGTCAGAGGATGTCTTTTTTCTACACATCTCGATATCAAGGTAAATAATGAACCACAGTACTGTGCCGAGGTCAGTATGGTGTTTAATAAAATTAAACATAATTATGTTTTTATGCAGTCATCATTGTATTCAAACAAGTTTTCCAGTAATTAACAACACAATATTGTAGACCTTACCTAAGCTCCTTCCTGCACCCCATGCCCCACCCTGGCCAGATGTTCCTGGATGATGATTTGTTGCATATCCTTGTAGGGGGTGTGGTGTCGCATAAGTTTGACGGTGGAGGAGTTCTGAGTCTGGATGGGAGGATCTGGAGCTCCCATAAACCAAACTGAATAACAGAGGTTTAAAAAAAGATAATTGACACAGGGAATGGTACTGAATGTGACACAAAAACAGAGCAATTGTTTGCATGCATTTTTGAAATGCATTATGAAATTTGGGTGTATGACACAACTTCTCTTCCTTCTCTTCCTCTTCCAGGGCATAATATATACATTAAACACAATATATAAATTAAACAGTAAACTTTAGTGCTTAAACATTTCTATACATATAGTTGTTTTTTCCCCCGTTTTTTTCTGCAGACTTGATCAAATATCAACCACTCATGTTTTCTTCATTTACATGTAATTTTGGAGAATTAACCAAACTATAACTTACTGTTTTGAATCAAAAATCTGCAGTGTGACACTGGGACAGATTTGACTGTTCCCCTCCCTTTGGGCAGTGAAAACGTCTGTTGGGCTCTAGACTCATACTAAATCTCTGTATAGAGTATCAATTGACCCAGCGTGGCATTATCCCTCTCACACTATAGCCACACACAAAGATTAGCACTTTAATCAGCCTACTCACTTCCATATCCTCCCTCTCCCTAAAAGCTTGCCTTGCAGGATCTGATTTTGCCAAACTATCTACAACAATCATCACACCATATAAAACATTAGTGTTCTCAATATTGTCTACTCTATAAATAAGGCAAATATGCTGACTCATCAATCTGAAAGTCTTGAAATACAAAACAAAATCAGTTTCTAAATATTTTTTGTACCTTGTCTGGCATTTACCACTGCTATGCTTCACGATGTGCAGCTCAGCATCCTGATTGGTCACTCTGCCTGTTGCCAGCCAATCAACTGTCTTTTGCAGTCTTTGCAGACTGTCTCTGTTGTTCTCTTTCATAGAGAGTGGCCAGTTCAGTTGACAATGGCGGTTAGGATGTTGCTGAGGTAAGACACAGAGCGCTCATTGATAAAAGCTCTCCACTGACTGAATTGCCTTGGTAACCCCCTCCCTTCCATCCTCAACAGGCTCTTAGTGTGAGTACAGCTCAGTTAGTCTAGATCCCTCTCACTTTGAGACCAGAGTGGGAAGCCACAGACACCACATACTGAGTGAGCGCGTGGTGAGGGGGTGGGTGTCATTCAACAGAAGCGGTGGAGTGGACCAGAAAATCTATTTTAAATCCTATTAAAGAAAGACCTTATTCAAATCTTCTAGTAGCCTTCAAGAATTACCTAAACAAATCTGTACAATCTATATGCAGAGTCTCTCATTAAATAATTCACAATTAAGTCCAGATAGGATGCAAGAATAGATTTATATTGTCATTCTCCATTAAATAGACTCCTGGACTCAGTATAGTCACTGCAATATGTGTGTTTCCCAAAAGACCTTAATAAATGTGACAAAGACAACTGATGTCCATCCTGAGGGGGTTCCATCTGGGAGTATGTCCATCATCTCTTTTAAAAACACCCTCATCTTAGAAGGCATAAGACTTGTATAATTAACTGGATAAAGCTCTAATGAACTTGGTTAAACATTTAAATGTATGAGTGAGAGCACACATCCTTGCTGCCAACTGCTTCACTGATTGCACCTCTGGCATAATATACAGTTGTGTGATGAAAGTACCTTTATGATGTTTTGATACATTGCTGCTGCTGTTTGATACTGATTCTTTTGTGGATTCATTTCAGGTTATGCAGTACAAGGCAAGCATCATAGATAAGCTGAGTCACTGCTTTAAATAAAGTCATAGTACCATGCAAAAGTGACACATACCAGCAAAAAGAACTTTGAAAAAATAAATGTTCAAGTTATGAACTGGATATAGAAAAAAACATATGATGACACATCTGCACTGACAGGCAGATGTTTTTCCTGCAACTGAATGTCTCATCTTAAATAATTAATGCATCATAACATCAGTGCTCTCTCTTCAAATGTGAGTATCCATATACATAAAATAATTATTCTGTGCAACCAAAGAAAGCAGTTTTACTTGTAGGTAATGGAACCAAGAATTAGACAATAATTGGCTGTTAATCCCAAAGAGGCAGCTCAGAGACGATCAGGGAATAGATGATGAACTTCAGAAGAATTAGGTAAATTTTACATACAGTGGGGGTGAAAAGTATGAGACAACATTCATTCGCTTTTTGAATTAAATATTCTTTAATTACAAATTGCTTCATCAGCATAACAATGAGTGAGAAGTTAAAAGTAGCCTATATGCAGAATTTCTTATTTGCTTTGTCTTTTTTTTATAATGGTGACTTTAAAGCATTTTTATTTTTATATGCAATAATGGCAGGTTTATTATAAATGATCTATCAATGTACATTATTATAATAATAATAATTATTATTATTATTAATTTGTGTGTCCTCATAATCTTTAATCCAAAACATGAACTTCCCCTTCCTACTTCCTACATGAACAACATCTTTTCTGATGTTAATGAGGGCTGGGCAATAATTCCTACCTCTGGCAACCAGTCACTCACAATCCAAAAATTCAATCAATTAGTGATGGACAAAATTCTCAGATATTATATATATATATATATATATATATATATATATATATATATATATATATATATATATATATATATATATATATATATATATATATATATATATATATATATATATATATATCTGGGTGGAATGGCTTATGGAATGAGAGAAAAGGTTGGCTGGGACTCACAACAGGGAAGAAAAGGCCATTTCTGTTTCATGCCGATTTTAATGACAGCAGGATAGAGCAAAAGTGTGTGCAAAACCTGACGATCATGTATCCATGATACAGGAAATATTTATACGCCTTCCACAGCCAGTGTCACAAATTTGCTTTTAAATTAGTGACCTAGAAATAGTGATGAATCATATTAATCATATTTTCATATTATGATATTTAGTTATAAATACATTTTAATTTGTATATGTTTGGACCACACTATGAATACTCTAGTCTAGATCCAATAATTTAATCCTCTCAAACTCTTTCCTTTTTCATTTTTTTTTCATCATGCTGGCTTAGACCTTCAGTCAATCAATTCATCCTGTTAAACCTCTCATCTCCTGCTATTGCGCCTGTGCTTGAGCTGATTAAGCATTACTTGACAATGGAGGGAAAAGGAATAACAGGGAAAGAGAGGAAACATGAAAAATAAATAAATAAACAATGGAAGGAACAAGAAAAAAATAAACAAAAGGACAGGGTTAAATTAGAAAGCTTAATTGAATCCACTGTATAAGACTGCTCCTAATTATATAGGCACTAATTCAACACAGTCCCCCCAACAGGTGCAAAATGTTTGCAGCCTGATGGGGAACTCAGTCATGGCCATTAATCTCCATTAGATCCGTGTGCAGAGGTGTGTGGTGGATGTACACAGCCCAAAAAAGGACAGAGGGCCTGGTGAACCTTGCCATCATGGAGTAGTATGCCTTTGTTGGCTTCATAACCAAGATGCAATGTGCAAAAGTCCCATCAGGCAACAATGCTAGAATATTATCTGTTTATTCTCATTTAATATTAACACATGCAACAACATTTTTTATTACAAGAATCAATATTACCAAATGTGGTGTCCTACACAGACCCCACTATCATTTTGTTTCATTTTATGCTAATTTTACACTTGGTGTTTCATCATTGCATAATGGCTGTGCTTCCAATGACCCAAAGCAGCGGTCTTACTATCTAATATTCATTCAAAAGCAGAAGCAATTTTTTGAAAACTAGAAGAGATAATAGGTGAAAAGCATTTCATTTCATTTTATCCAGTGGATGCTTTCAGCCTCTGCAGCAGCAGCACTACTGAAGCTTGTCCATCATCATAAGCCTGAACCCATTAATATTCTGGATTCTATCAATCTGCCAATGAGTCTACAGATATGCTCTGGAGATCAGAAACACAATAATATAGAATCCAACCGAAAATAGAGAAATTCATTTTCGGACTTGCTAGGAATAAGAGTCAGCCAGGGATACTGGGATGCGGTCTGAGGGATGCTACCTGTTACAAAAACTCAAACCACCGAACAGCATGTGTGATCTTAGTCTGAATGGAATTCCTCATACATAAACAAACAAGGGGTTTCTGTACAAAAGAATAGCCCTATTGTTGTCCTGTCATGTAAGAAAAAAAGGCCCACTCCAAATGTGTTACAATGCACAAATGATGAGACACCAGAATGTGATTGCATCTGTGTAAATAAAAAAATTAAATACAAGCAGATGAATGTTTATATATATATATATATATATATATATATATATATATATATATATATATATATATATATATATATATATATATATATATATATATATATATAAAGCCTTAGCATATTCCACTGACGCATAGAATACTATAAAATTATGATACATAATTCAAATTTCATAACATTTTACATAAAAATGCCAATAAAACGAAGAATGCTGTAGGTGTGCTGTGCACCCAAGTGTACGACTGACGCCATACAAGCAACGCGAGACAGTAACGCCACCAAGAATGATTGCACGCGCGCTCTGTAAGCTGCTAAGATTGATTTGGTTGTCACGGCGACTGATAAGGTACGTAGCCGGGCGCCTTTGAACTGTAAGTAGGCCGCGAAAATAGTGGAACACGGTTGAACGTAACTAAAACTGCGAAAGCACGACACTGCAATAGTCCCGTTTTCAGGTATGACAATGACAATATCATCACTATTTTAATATTGCACCACTTCTTGAAAAGTATCAACCGTTATGAGCAATCCTATTTTTTGTCAGATGTAAAACTAAACATGTAATACCATGTCAGGTCATTTTGTTCAACAGTTTCCTCCATTACGCTTTGCTATGGATATTTAAATATATATCTCAACCAATAAGTTTTCACATTTTCTGTGTGTAAAACCTTTGTGGCTGCAAATACGTTTGTGCGTCTTACGTTTACAGTGTCCACGTCTTGATCGGTTACGCTGTAATTTAGGAACACTAACACAATTCTGGTACGTTGTAAAGTGACCACTAAACCGACAGTATCCTCAAGAACAGAGATGGCATCAGATAATTTTCAGATAATAGATAATAACGATGGTAAACAGGCTATGCAAAGTTTGTTCATCCCCTTCAATTATGCAATGTCGGAGAGTAACGTTAGTAAGCATATGAGTTAGTAGCCGTGGTTGTTCACATAGAGTTTAATATAGCTGCAGTCAGTGTTGTGACATGTGTAACTGAATAATACATGTTGACTGTAAAAATAAATAAATAAATAAATAAAAACCTTCACATCTGCATTGTGTAATTTGACGTTAAGATAAATATGTACCATTTTCATCTGTTTAACACAAAAATAAACCCCTCGTAATTTTACAGACAAATGCGTTGGCTACATAGATAAGCTGCATACAGTAGCTAGCAACCATTTCATCCCCAAATATATGTGATTGCTTGTAATCGGTTGCCTCCAAAATAACGCTGTCAACGTGCATTTTGTGCCACGCATTACTCGCTACGCTGAATTAGCGTGTATATAAGTACGGCATGCAATGTCCGGTTTGGTGCGCCTCCAAGACAGAAGGCTTGATTTTTCATTTTTGATAATACGCTAGCAAGCTAGCTAGCAACATCATCCCATCCCCCCTCTTTTCGCCCCTCTCCCCCTTTTCTGTCTCAGTCTACCTTCCGTATCACGCATTAACTCTCAATCGCATTCCTTGCATTTTCAAGACACCCCCTCCTCCCTCAGAAATGACAATACTGATGGTTGTACGTGGACCCAGCGACAATATAATGCATGTAAGTTAAGTGAATGAACACAGCACTGGGAGCGAGAGTGGGGACATGCATTGCATTGCGTCCGTCCGTCCGTCGGCATGGGCATTGTTACAGCCAGCTAAGCATATTTATGCATCCAGTACATGGAAGTGTACTTGCACGGGCGCCTTACCTTGCCTTCGCCGATCTCTCGTAACTCCATCCCGTTCCAGCGCCCAGATCACCGAATCCTGTGCCAGGATAATTTCTATCCATTAAAGAAGAGACAAGGGATGAAGATGGAGAGATAGACAGGGGGAAGGGGAGGGAGGTATTCCCTAAATTCTAACACACTATCTCTCCCCGTGTCCTTTCCTCTGCGCTCAATGTCTGTTTATCTCTCCTGTTTCACAAGCAAGTCCTCAAGAATAGGACCAGCACAGAGGGGGAGAGGAATGGAGGGAGGAGAAGGAGGAGGGGGAGATGGAGGATACAGAGGGGAGGCGGGGAGGGGGGTGAAGTATTACACCAACCACCGCCACCACAAAAAAATCCGGTTTCTTCCTCCCCTCCCCTCTTTTGCCCTCTTATATATCTCGATGCCTATTGTCCTTCGTAGCAGAAACAGCAACGCTGATGCTCTGCATGTCGAATTCTAATGCCATTGCTTGTTACACCCACGAGACGTACGACACGTGCCGATTGTACCCTATTTTCTTAGTTGTTCGTGTTCTGCATTGCCACAAAAAGGTGAGATACTAGGGCTCTATAAATAGTAGTCTACTAAGGGCGCGTTTTTATTCAGCTGTTGCGCCCCAAATATTTGCATCATGGATAAATACAGGGGATGGAGCCTCTTCGTCAGAAACAAAGTGGCTTGTTGTGAATAGGTTCATTTAAATCCGCAAAATGTCCAAGAAATCTATAAGGGGCTAGTGTAATGCTTTAAAACCCTCACATAAAAGCTACAATGGCAGGGATTATAATCGCTATTTTCAGGTATTTAGGCAAGAAGACGCCATTTTCAAGAGTGGACTAACAGGCTCGCGCGCACACACATAAACATCCCCCCCCCCGCTTGTCACAGTCACACATACGCAGTCTGTCTGGAAGTCTCGTGCGTACTGCCGCCGTGTTACAGCACAGAGGCACTACTGAGTTTTGTACACTTTATACGGTCTGTGGCAGTGCGCGCTGATATGAGTGACAACAGCGACTAATTGCAAATACTGAATCGATTTAAGCGTCACGCCGATTGTTGCTTTACACAGTCATATTATCAATCAAATTCAAGTCGGTATACATTTTTCATTTTATTAATAATGACAATTAAATTCCATTTAATGGAGTAAGAAAAGTCTTTAAAATGTTTAAACAAACCTGATTTATGAAAATATTGACAAAGACTGTTACTTGGTGATAGCAGCAAAATAATTTTACAGAATAATAAAAAAGTTAACTGCTGAACATGTAGCACACGCATTATAAATTACTGAAACTACACATGTCTACACAGTCACTTCTTTCTCCATCTATGGCACATGACCACCACATTCACCGGTAAAACCATATCATCCCCACCCACCCCACATTTAAAAAACATCACGTCTTTGTCATTCCTCATCTTGATTTTCTGTCGGCTCAGGTGGATTTCCCCTGTAAAAAGCAAAGATGCATATTTGAAAATTTGAAAATGCAGCACAAACCAATTTTATAGCAGATAGTGTGCCACTTTTGTATGTGATGCACATATGCAAACAAACCATTCAGAGTTCTTACCCAGAGTATGGCGGTGGGGGGGCATCGTGCTGGCCACTGTGAGTCAGAGCCTCGTTGTACGAGGGGAGACCCGGAGCCACAATAGTCAAGGGAACAGATTCAGGTACTGGCTGCCCATCCACTCCCATATGCACAGGAACACTGGAGATGCAGAATCCATTAGAGTAATATTGCCAGATAAAAGGCATATCGCAGTGGTAATGACATCATGCACTTACCTGCCGCCTCTTGCATTTTTGCCTCTGTTCTTGTAGCAATAAATGCCCAGCACAGTGGCTATAATCGCTGTTATTACAATAGCCACGATGCCAGCTACCAAACCAGACACATCAAGTGGGTGCAAATTCTCTGTGGAAATCAATCAATCAGTTTATGATTCTCAACAAATACACATTTTAAGTGTTCCTTTAGGGTCCCCCATTTTATCCCATTAGGATAAAATATTGAAAACATTGGTCAATAAAATACTATGGCAATAGCTAGACAAGGCTGTTTCTTCTGTGCTGTCAGACTAAGAATAGGACTTTAAATTTATTTAAGAATTGAACTGTTGGATATGCATATCTTCAACTTCATCTATAAAATTTCAAATACATTCCCTTAATGAAAAAAAAAAAAAAAAAGGAAGCCTTACCATGACTGCTGACATAGGTATCCCAAAAATTGGCCTGTCGGAAAATAAAATAAACCGTGTTAAGAAACTATATACAAACAATTTTTCACCTCATCTTGTAGTTTTGGCTATAACATGCTTCCTTTGTGTTCACATTCCCTATAAGAGTATATAAATTAGTATATGCTTTGTTTCTTACCGCCAGTTTGTCATCTTCAAAAACCTCTCTGGCCTCTTCATATGAGCATATTTCCTCCATGCATTCTCTCTCTATATTGTCAGGTGTCACTAACTCAAAATCCCAACTGTTATACAACAGCTTACGGGAGAGAAATGAACCTGCTGACTTCTCTTCTAGGAATACTGAGGTCCACAAGAGAATACAAATAATAATGAAAATCACAACACATCACAAACATACATAATCACTTCTTGTAACAGACAGAAGGAACAGTGCAGCAGTATAGGGGTAATAAAATGGCAGCTAATCATAAAGATATATGTAGTTAAATGACATAATAAATTATGTTGAATTCTGTGTACCAAGTGTTTTGCTTTTCATTATTACCATCATTTCCATTGTAAATCACTCTGCCCCAAACAAGATGCAGCAGAGATAGCAAGCTGAAACATATCGTTGGAAACACCAGCATTGTACCTGTTCGAAGAATATGATAAAGAATATTACAACGTTTAACAGGCTATGTTTAGATAATGCCATATGGAGGACCTATAGGCCTATATAACTGTAAATAATGCGTCACAAAATATTATCCAAAGTTGGACGGGAAAAGCTTACAATGTCGTCCTCTATCGGTCATTGCACTTATTCAAAAGCAAATATTAAATGTTTCTAATAAGAAAAAAAGAGGCATACATATACATAAAATGTATCTGTTTAATATCTTATTTTAACTCAAATAAAATCACATTGATAATACATTGACAAAATTGTGGCAACAAGAGGAAATAACTGAATATTTATTTATTTATTTATTTAAGTTAATTAACTATAGTGCATAAACAAGCAGTCGAAACAAGCAGTACCACAAAACGCAGGGCAGAAAGTAGAAAAGAAAGCAAAACTACTGCCCTGCGCTGCGTCTACAGAAAAACGACATGGGTAACCGCCCGCTTACCTTTACACTCTTTTGTGCTCCGTATAAGGACACTTTGAACGAAAAACACTTTCAGAAATCCCCAGAGATTTCCTGTCTTTGTGCTGTAAATTATTATAGCTAGATCAACTATATGAATGCAAAGAACTCACATATTCGCGGGTTTTGATTAAACTACTTCCATATTCACCTGTGTTTCATTCACAGCGAAAACACAACTCATCATCACGTATGAGACATACCAGTTTGACAACATACTTATAGGAGTGGCAGTGGGACGTGACAAAGTTTCGGTGACCTACCTGCACATCTCAATAAAAAAGCTGCTTTGATCACCCCATTACGAAAAAATTATTAGTATTGATACGTTTTAGTGCTGTGGCTAAATTATGTACATATCGTATTTCAATGTTAAAAAATGTCATCATTATCATCTGTCTTTAAAAACAAAAAAGTTCCAAGCCACCTTGAACAGTTTCCGGTTTCAACAGTCCATTGCACCTTGATTGGATCAACCGTTCTTTTCGAAGATAATTATGAATGGGCCTCTTCTTTGCAGGAGCCGACCTGAGAACAGTTTTAAAAATTTTTTTTTTTTTACTAAAGTCAGTCCTATCAAAGACTTTATATACAGTCTTAAAGGGACATAATGCAATATTTCTCTAGAATCAGAATCTCGCCTTGCGGTTGATTCCCTCTCAGCGATTTCCCCTCACCTCACATGTGGGAATCATTTGCAACAATTGCTTGCATTGCGCAGGGTAAGTTCTCTTATTTGATCGTTATGGTCCAATAAGAACTGAGAGACATGAGAACAGAGATGAATAACATGTAGGCTATATTTAGAAGTAAAAGACCCCCCCCCCTCCCCCATTTTCTCATTCATCAGCTGAATTCAGTTCAAAAACACGTGAAAATGAATTGTTACAAGTACTTTTTAGAATCACTCACCAATAAATCAGCCACCCACAAATTCTTACATGAATCGTTTAAAGACATTTTAATTGCGTACAAAAGAATATTGTTAGATTTAGATACACAATTAGAAGATAAATGGTGTCTGATCTCTCAAATCCAAGAAAAATAGCTTAAATTAAAAAAACTGAAATAATCAGACGTAAGACATGAAATGATATGAATGAGAATCATGTTACAATGTTGTGTAATTTTGTTAACATTGCAAAATTAAATAGTGCTTTGTTCTTATTTGCAGCCGACAAACCTGATCTACAATATAATTTGTCCTAGTTTGAAAGAAAAAAAATCCATGTCCCTTGATTAAAGGCCGTAAAGTGTGTGTAGCAACTCCCTCGAGAGTAGAGTATACCATAAGAACTGCTATAGCGTGACAAAGGAAAAGCACCTGGTCTTGTTTTCCTTACTCTATTAACTAAGCCATTCTACTTATGAATATAGAGAGATACAGATAGAGTGACTCACTTCCTCACAACACTGACTAATAATCGTGCTTCGTTAGTAAATTCAATTGGCAATTCCTCTGTATCACGTTTTCATTACCGTCTACTAATGAAGGTGCAAAAATCACAAGCAAAGCACATCATATTCAATAACATGAACCTGGAGACAGACTGTCTTATTCTGCACATATGCACAGATAGAAGTACCTTCAAAAAGACATCAAATTTATACTAAAACAAAAAAGAAACATAAAACAATCCCATAATAAAACCACACAATTTGTCCATTTTAGTGTTAAACTACATTAGATAACTATTCACGATGACAAAGCTGGTGTGCAAACATTTACAGAATAGCCTTTGGTTTGAATGAATACTAGCACTGCAGATACTGGACTGAACACTACTGCTTCTCCACTAAAAATGCTCAATTATTAAAACCACATCATGTCTTAGTCATCCCACATTGCTTTATCAGGAAGAGATTAATGAAAACAAGCTGGCTGGAATATATTTCTTGCCACTGATAGGTAGCAAGGTGTAGACTAGAGCAGCCATTTCAGTGCAGTCACACTGACTAAATAAATCCCCCGAGAAAGAACATGCTGAATAGGGGTCTGGGCCAATAAAACACTTTATGACTTGTCTTTGTGAGTCAATAACACAATATATGACATACAGTCGACACCAGAACAATCACAACACTTTGTCAGCACACGTGGTTGTTTAAATATACGTTGTCACTATTGTTCACCCCCTCCGTGGTGAATGTTTTTTTTTCTTTCGTGGCACACCTGCAACCTTTTACTATGAATCTAAAATCAAGAGCATGTTTCTACAAGGCACTACATAAAACGTGGACAAAATAAGAACTAAAGGCCCCCCTTTCCAAAATGTTCTCTCTCATTTGATATAGCCTAGTTTCTCCTTGGGAACCATTCATACACACATACTGTAAAAGCGGCTAAAACACTGATGCGTACAGTGCCACACACACATATGCACAAAACACACACACACTGTGTAGACATATAAGGCACCAGGCGTGAGAGTGAGGGCTTCAGTCTCCTAGGCAACAGTGCAGAGGGGCAGTCAGAGCAGGGTGCAGGGACAGCCACTACTCTTCTGCTTCCTCGCGTGATTAGCGGGGAGTGGTGGACTCTCCGTCTCCTGAAACTTCCTGAGGAGACAAGGTAATGTAAGTTTATCACAATCCACTACATTGTCAATCTCAGAAGAGTGTTTCTCTATTACAAATACCTTATTGCTCGCACAACCTCCATGAATGCTTCATCCACATTGTGGCGGTTCTTAGCTGATGATTCCATATAGTGGATCCTGTTTTCTCGGGCAAATGACATGGCCTCCTCTCTTGAGATCTATTTGGTGGAGAAAAAAAAAAAAAAATGCACGCACATATATAAATTGGCAGCCTTTATCATTAAAAATTCGCTCAGCTGTGTAACAGAAAAATTACCTCTCTCTGCTGATCAAGATCTGATTTGTTGCCAACAAGAACCATGGGAAAGTCATCTCGATCCTTCACCCGCAATATCTGAGTGTGAAATTTCTGAATTTCTTTATAACTAAAACAGAGAGAACCAACACAAATTAATTAGAACAACACATTTTGATCTATGAACACAAAAATAATACACAGTTTCTAGAAGGTCATTACAATTGAACTCTTCATGAATAGTAGCCTGTAAATTTTATTTACAATAAACAAACAATAAAAATTCCTACTGTTAAACAAATGAATGATGTATTATTTTCCTGAACTGAAAAAAAATGATAAGAAAAAAAAAAAACTGGCATAACTAGGAAAAATTTATTCAAAAACAAAATCATAAAAAAAAAAGGTTTGATATGGTATAATCTAAAAAAAAGTTATAGACCAAACAATGTATAGACTGATCACATAATTGTTTTCACAAATTTGCGTTTTTGTATACAAAAAAGTTTGCATTTTCAGCCCCCCAAAATGCCGCTGTCATGCCAGTAAACGGCCAAAACACATACAAATTTTTCCATTTTTAGTTGAAAACGGTGTTGTGTAAATCAGTCACATCTGTGAGGATTCACACACTGTGAAAACTCAACATTTACACTCACCACACAAATAGGCACATTTCAGCTGTTGAAGTTCAGATCTGCTGAGCACCTGATGACATGAACACTCATAACCTGCACTCTCATTCTCATCACAAACACATTCTGTGGTTTTATTTTAAAAACACACAGACACATACACCCTCTCTGTTCCCGTCACACAGAGAGGTTAGGAACTATCTATTCCCCTTCCTCTCATGCTCACACAAACACACTCTGGAAAACACCTACCTGCCACTGTCATTAAGAGCAAACACCAGCAAGAACCCCTCTCCAGAGCGCATGTACTGCTCTCTCATCGCTCCAAACTCTTCTTGTCCTGCTGTGTCGAGGACTAATGAACAGGCGAACGACACAAAAACAGAACATAGCCCAGGTAAATAGAGGGGAATTTACAAGATGAGCTGATCCACACAAACCAATCCCATTTTTTGGTGCACAAACACAATTCATAACTACACCTAATTTACAGAAAAAGTTTGCTTTAAGCACAGCTGGCATGATGTTGTACTGACAGCAAGTCAAAACAAAACCTGGGCAGGAACCCATAGTCAGCAATGAATCATCAGTGATGCAACTCTCTCCAAAATCTCCCTACTGAGGGAACCTGTGGAGCTTTTAACACTCATTCCTTCCTATGAAGAACACATTAACACCAACATACTGTCTAATCGTGTCTCCTTTCCATCCACGGTGCAGATTTTAGTGTACGAGTCTTCAATGGTTGGGTCATAGTCAGACACAAAGTAAGACTGTGAAAGAAAACAGAAAACATTTTGGCTCAACAAGGGCTTTAACATGAAGGAACATGCAGAGAAAAGCCCACTGCACTCTGAACGTCACACAACTCTTACAACACACCCACAGAAATAATTACCACCGCGTATTTGCCCCATATTGTGCCTTAAATACATCTTTATTTCATACAAAGTACTGAAAAATACACACTTACCTGAATGAACTGAATACTGAGGGCGCTTTTCCCTACACCTCCACCGCCCACGACCACCAACTTATATCTTTCTTCCGTTGACATGATCCTACTCCTGCAAATATGTAACATTAGGTCATAAAACAATACTAATCATGTCTTCTTACTCAACTAAAATGATTTTAAGAGGAATAACACTGCTCTATGGAGCATAAAGATTTAGGACCGTAAAAGGCCTGGCATCGTTGTTAAACCTCTACAATAGGCTACAATGTAACAGATTTGGGCAAGTGTGTATCACAATCAAAGCTCCATGTTTCAGTATCTACAAAACATTTGCAGATTGATAACTCTAAAGTGGAAATAAAACAAATACCGTGCTGGTTTGAGCAATGACCGCCGATTACCTTTCTTCCGCAGCCGCCTTGAGTAAATTAGCCTTCTGGTGCCAAGTTAGCGACTCGAAAGTCAGACAACTTAGTCCACTGCCAACCCGCGAATACTCTGATAACTTTAATACACTATATCCGCAAGATTTAGCCTACAAATTCTCCCTTTTGTACAAGCGATAAAACCATCTTGCTTACGGAGATAAAAAACGAATTCCAAGCTTAAAAGGAATGTCCGCCCTCTGGATTTTTCTTGGTGATTTCTGGACTCTCTCTTGCTTCCGATAGCTTTTTTTCATGACCAGGGGCAACTTTTTTCGTCTTCAGTGTATCTCATACGCACGCCTGAAATGGGCGTGGCTTTCAGGGTTGTTTTTCTCATCGCACGAATCATTTCGTAATCGGTGAGCCTAGGCGAGTTGTAATTGGCTGATGCAAATGATTCGATGAGCGATTCTGCTGTTACTACGCTTGTATTTCCGCAATAGAAGGAAGGCTATGTGATAAATGTGTAATTCGAGCGTCGACTTTCCCATATTTGGCCAAGGGCCTGGCTTGTCTGAGTTACTGTACAGTAGATGTTTACACAGAGCGTTAATTCTGCATTCATTGTCCGTTTTTTTATTGAGCTCGAACGATATAAATAAGCGCAAGAGTTGAAAAACGGCGACATTAATCCTCTACTGAAATATGTTTTGGTCAATAAACAAGTCGTATGAATGAGGCTGATTTAAACTTTGTTTGTCGAGATGGAATATTTTGTATCTTATGTATTTATTTTTTACTGGTGTATTTAATTCCTAGTGATATGTACTATGTTGAGTCTGTACAGTTGCCTTTGTTCTTCTTGTATATTACTTGACAATATCAGTGTGCATGCTGAATCACTTTTGGCTTGCATTAAACGAAACCCTCCAAGAATGTGACAAACAGGGTGTAGTAAAAATCGTTTTGGAGACACCCACCAGTTACTGTCTGCTTTCTCAACATTTCTAGGGATATGGTTCTCCTCTTCATTGTGACTAAACCAAGTGAGGGGACTAAATTTCAGTAGTCTAAAGCAAAACATTCCTCAACTTTAGGCTTTAACTGTAAGGATATTATAATTTCTGTGGGTTTTATTAACTTAAAAGGCACAGGTCTATTGCTCAACTAATCAACTGGCTTTTAAGTTCACAGACATGATATAGAGGTGTAACACACACTGTGTTACCTTTTTTATTGCTAGATTTTGTCTTTTAATAACATTTTATTATACGATTCACCAAAATAGTTGCTAAAATGAAAGAGACCGAGAGATAAAATAAAATAATTGTCTTTAATGAACAATTTTTTTTTCAATACAAGCTATAGTGTTAAAATTCCACCTGCAAAATACCCATTTATAAATAACAATTATCAATGAATTTCAATAAATAAAGTCACAGGCAGAACAAATCGCATGTGTTTTTCCAAACGTCATTTATACACATATCACCAGTCTATCAGATCAAGTGAGTCTGTCAGATACTCCCTTGGAGGAACATGCAATTTCATCAAATAAATAAGTGAATTCACACACTCATACATATGCTTTTTCACCCATGTCGCTGTCTTCATTTAAGTTCCTTCATTCGGAAGGGACAGAATAATCACAGTTCCTTAGCTATGCCTCTCTGAGAAGTCCTTGCTTACACTTTATCTTTAAGTAGTGGCACAGTTTATAGAACCAGTTCCTCCTCAACATCTGTACGGCAAAGCAGCCTGTCCCACTTTAATACGTGGGCCAAGTAGCACCCCAAGCAGCATGCGTTCTCCCCAGTCTAGTATTTTGTTAACCGTTAGACTGACTGGAGACAGGGGGCTGTTGTCTCCATCCATGCCCTCCACTGCTTCAACACCACCGGTAACCTCCTTTTTGAAAAGCTCCTGCGAGGAGGTTATGATCCCACATGGTCCCTGGATCTGCCTGTGTGATCTTGTGCTTGAATTGTCCACTTGGTTTGTTTTTTGTTGTTCCTCGTTTGCTTTGCGGTTCACTTTCTTCTTTCTTCTTTGTGATCTTGAGCAGCTGTGTCTAGCTGAAGCCTCCTTGCTGATAAACCTGTTTGCCTCTTTTGGATCTGCTCTGGTTTCTGATGCTGACGCCTCCATAATGACTCTGCCCAAGTCATCCAACGCCCCCGTATGGTCAACTGCGGAACGGCTCTGCTTCAGATCACAACTGTTCGCTGATGACCCCTTCTGGAGATTCTGAGGAACTGCGCCCACTGGCGTAAGGGAAAGACTAAGGCTTTTGCGTTTCTCCGCTAGAGATGGAATCTGAAGGTAAGTAGGCTTAGGTAGGCTGGACTTTGGTGCATCCTGCTGTGTCTGAGATGGGACGTTTACTGGTCTTTGTATCTCTACGGGATTTGTGCGGAGAGTGAGCGCTCCGAGCTTGTCTGAAAGAGATATGGTAAACTCTGGATTCATCACTTCATAGCGTTGGTCTCTGCTCTGAATATTTTCCATTTGGTTGTTCTTGTTCTCACAACAGTGCACGTTTGCTTTGGAATCCTCAGTGCATCCATTAATAATACAGTTGTTGTCCATGCTATTCTGAATGTTCAAGTTAGTTAACAGTGCCACTGTGGAACTGCTGTTGTTTTTTTCATTGGTGGGCTGTAGGCAGTTATCCAAAGGTTTGACTGACTGCTGAGCATGAATGTTTGTTATGTTATTATTCTTTAAAGAAAGCGTTCCCTGGAAGAGCTGCAGCTGCCCCAGGAAGTTAAAGTTTGGTGAAATTGTAGGTCTGCGTTCTTTTACAAACCTAAAGGAATGATGAGATTAATTTGAATGATCTGCATTCATGAAATCAGAACAACTATCATACCTCTGACTCTTTTTATGTGCAAAATGGCACTGCTTATTACATAGAAAATTACAGAAGTAGTAAAACAACATATGCACATTACCTGTATGCATGATCCAGATCCATTTTCAGGCTATACATGACGTATGCCACAGCAAGTGCTGGAGATCGAGAGATTCCTGCAGCACAGTGAACCAAGACAGAGCAGCCAAGTGACATGGCCCCATCTGCAAAATAAAATATAGGCTATACAATGAAAAATGATAGTGTACACCCAGGGTTTTCCCGTTTCAAATTAGCCTCATATTATTATTATTATTTTACACAGACAAACAAATAGTTTCATAGTCATAATTCTATTCATCGACGCTAGTAGCTATTAATGATGTAATGCAATTGGGATGCAAATACAGGCTGATGTAAGCAGTGGGATTCCAGGTCCCTCACCAATGAAGTGCAACGCCTGAGGGATCCAAGGAAGCAGGTCATCCCGCAGGGAGTCGTCTATTGGGATACGGAGGTACTGGGACTGGGGCAAGAATGAAGGCTGTGGGCAGCATCGGCTCACACTTAGTACGTACGAGATGCCTCGGTCAGACAAACCATCCTGTGGGAACGAAGAGCGGTTGAAAGTAACTTAAATATCATGCACAAGAACAACAAACTATTGTTAAAGGAAGCACATCTAATTTAAAGACGAGGAGGATACTCCCTAACAGCTAGTACTACTGATACATTATAAGAGAATTGTAAATATACCTGCGTTACGTCAGTCTCTGCACCAAGGTAGAGATGCGGCAGAATACGCGACAACGGCGGCCGCTCGGATTGACTGTCCCTGTAGTACACCATCTCCTGATTTAAAAAAAATACACTGCAAATGACTCTCTTGAGTCTATGACGCACTAAACAGACAGTCGGAATCCTAAAAGCTGCAAATGGCATACCTAAAAATTATTTAAAAGTTTTGATAAATTGCATTTAGCAATGATTATATACAGTTTACACTTACTTACAATAAACTAAACGCTCATACTCACCAGTTCAGTCACTTATGGATCAGCAGAGTCCGCAGGAAATCCAAAAAGGTTGGACAAATGCAACGAAGCTGGCGGATGAACGTTGTAAATAGCACAAATAGGAGGAAGCGTAGGCTATATCGCGTGAAGTATATATCTGCGTGATTATAAACAGTTCCGTGATCTTTCTTCTCAGTTGTGCTCCCGTGCTCCTCTTCGTTCTGTCTGCGCTTCTAACATTATTTGTTGTTGTATGTCTATACCTGCGCGAGGGAGGAAAAAGATGAGGTCATCCCATTTCCAGAAGCTAAGAATAGTACAATTCTATGTGATGTCATTTTCAGCCAATCAGCGCCCAAGCTTGCTCTTTGACACGCGCGCGCGGGCACGCTCTGTTTGTTCGCCATCATCAATTTGCCCTGAAGACCTCGGCACTTTTTATTGTGATGAATCGTGTTTTATTCCCTGTAGCCTTTCAGACAGAAGCACACCGCTTTCATTTGCAAATCGAGTGCGTGCAATCAGTCAAATGAGACTCTCCTATCCTTCTATGTTTTAGATGATTTTGTAAACAGACTTGTGTGCAACGTCCCATGCGAGCAGTGCTTCTCTGGTAAACAAAATGTATTATTCAGAACGCTTAGTTAACTAGCACACATTTACCTATTGATATATTTATATTTATACTATATTAAACAACTTCACGCTGTGCAGTGTAGCCTACATCCAACATTACGTTATATTTCTGCTTCAATTATGTCATGCGTTTTTATCAGATTATACCACAATTCATTTTATTTCTCGAGCCACAGCTGTAAAAAAAACAAAAAAAAAACAGTTGTTCAATTGTAACACTTAAAATTTGATTTGTGAATTTATTAAACTATATTCATGCCAAACCACAGCGATCTTGCATTAAACTAAATTTGCAGGCCAACCTAATCATGGGCTTGTCCCACCCTGAAGAGTCTTGTGGCTTTGGATCTTTGATGTCACCTTTTTCACAGTATAAATCTGATTTTGGGTCGAAAATATGATTAATACTGTGAAACAAATAATACAAACGTATTAAATATTTATTTTCTATTGTTTTACAGCATCTTGTTTTCTACCCACCATTAGAGTGTTGTTAGATGCATACACCTGGAAGATAAACATAACTATGGTTGTCTACAGAAGAAAATATGTTAATCTCATTATTTCCTACCAGAAAGAATGGAACAGTAAAAATATCAAGTTTGATTATGAAAACAAATTAACCAAAGTTTACCAAACTTGACATTTTTACTATTCCATTGTGCTTTCTAGTGGAAAATAAATAATTTAAATCTATAGACCCCCATGGCCATTATAATACTATGATGTTCTATTTTTAAACCTTTGTTATGGGCCACCATACATCTTAGAACTGGAGTCTTGCCTATACCATGATGTGCAGAGAGATACTATTTTGTGCTTTGTGCATGTGTGAGATTAAGCTGTCAGCCCTCCTGATCTCTGTGCCCAACCCTAACACACACACACACAAAGAAAACACCTGGTTCGAGTATATGGCATAATTTTACTTTCACATTATTCAGTACAGAGTAAATTTAATCTAACACAGGTATCTGACAGGTTGAACAGCGATACACTGGGGCTGCATTAGCTAGCGGATACTGCATAGACACGCGCACACACAGAAACACACACACACACACACCATGACTGTGACAACTACAATGACGATGTCCCCAGTACTGCATCACTGCATCGAGGAGCGTGAACCCCAGCTGAACTAATATGACTATGTCGGATAAATTCCAATATATTTTTCCACAAGAATCACACAGATTAACACCACACTCTCTCACCAAATGATGCTGACCAAAATCGTTATGATCCCTGTATGTGATTGACAGTTGGCAGCTGCTTTGGTCCAGTGCTCCCCATTAAGCCCCTGTCCTCTAGGCCTAAGAATGTGTGTACAACTGTGCATACGATGACTTTTCACAAACTAAGTGCTTTCCCAGGTTTTAGCTCTGCAAAAGAAAATATGGGTCTCCAGCTGTGGCCATTCACCACTCAAAGTTAATAGTGTGTGTGTGTTGTGTAAAGATTTAGTAATGAGGTAACCACTATCTACTATTCGTTTCAGTCAATAACTGCTGGAAGAATGACAGCTGTCAATGCCCTCCAGATGTTTTTTTAAGATATTACAAACAAACAAAAAAAGACATTTACATAAAGGTCCACAGCAGTTGCACTCTTCACGTGCAGAAACTCGCACACTGGCGGACCTGACCTTCCCCTCTGCTTCACTTCCTCATTCTGATTCTAGTTCCTCTCCAGCTCGTTTAACACTGTACAACTAACCTGAAACGTTATGCCCATTCACTCATAGTACAGAATGGAATGTCCAAAACAAAAGAAAAAGAACATTAGACCATTTAAGAAAGCATACAAACACACTGACAATATACCACTATCAAAAACAAGAAAGAGACATACAAATGCAACCATGAAGGGTAATCATTTACATGGTTTATATATATTTATATATAGAGATTTTGTTTTTTTTTCAATAAACATTGTCAGATAATGGGGGTCAGGACGAGTACTGAATACATAGGACAAGAACAGGAAAAAAGGGTCGGGACTATAAAAGCCTTTCCTCTCAAAGCCTCTTAAAGTGCACTGGCCATTTCTATGTCGGAAGGAACGCAGGTACGATGCGATAAACTGGAAATGTATGTGAAATCTTTTTTTTATTTTTTTATTTCTCTATGTACACCAATGGCTCTGACTGATTTCAGGGGAGGAGGAAAGCGAGAGAGATAAAACGATGGGGGTTAGTGATTCTGGCCTCTTTTAGGGAAGTGCCATTACGTTAGTGTATTGCGATTGTGTTTTTTTTTGTCCTGCTAATAGTCTTACAGGGAATGTTACAAAGAAACAGCTAATGTGCAGTTTTTGCGGTTGAAACTTTGCAGATAAAACAGGAGAGAGGGAAGACTTGCTCTACTTCCATCTTTTTGCTTTACATTTCTCCCTCCCCCTTAACCCACAAAACACACACCAGCTGTCAACACAAGCACAGGAGTTGATCGCTGAACAGGCAGGACAGAGAACGGAACCATCACCATGACTCTTTCACACATGTACGAAAAAAAAAAACACACACACACGCTTCCTTTCGTTCCATTGCTCACACACAGGTAAACGCCGATAAAAACAAGAAGGGCAGCGCTGATGATGATAACAGTAATAATAATAATCATTATCAGAATGACAGTAATATGGCTGCCAGAGGCTGACAGCTACTTTTTCCCTTATGCATGTATGCTTTTTGTAGAATCTTTATTCTGGGGCCTTTCAGGTGGAACGCTGGTCTGGTCTGGTCTGGGTGTCGGTTCTAGATGGTGCTAGTCTCAGCTGGCTTTCTAGAACTGTTCCGCCAGCAGCTCACAAAGACGCTTGGAGACAGTGTCCTTACTGCTGCGCAGGGTCAACCGGTACATCTGAGACAGAGAGAATAAAGAGCGTTACCAAATGTAAATACAAACACACAAACAATTGAGGAAGAGACATCAATTGTGCAGATAGACGCTCATTCGGCTTTCTGAATGTGTGTCTGATCCTTATTGTTGATACATAGACTAAAATGTAAACTTGCACTATGGACAAAGGAAACTCCACATATACTAAGAGAAGGACACTGCTGTCACGCCAAATGAACTGGGTTTTACTACCAGACATGGAGTGAAATCACAAGAGAGGGAGGATGGGAGGTGTTTGGGGTTGAGAGGGGTGGCAGGATAAATGTGTTACCTGCTCCCCAGACTTGAGTTGCATCAGCAGGCACAGAGACACACAGACAACAGTAAGATGCAATAAAACTGATTTGGAGAGACACCTGTGCTCCATAGCAGCAGGGAGGGACTGTGATACTTTTGATGCTTGTGGCATTTTGTTTTTTTTCCCTCTCCTTTTTTCTGTGTAATATGTCTTTTCATACCTGGGCTTGTGCGTTGGGCTCCAGTCTTAGCAGAGAACCCACTTGCTGGGCCTTGGTTTGGATCACTCCGGCACACACAAAGTTCTCTGGGTTCGGATCCACATTTTCCAAGAGAGCCATGCCCAATCCCAGTAACTACGAAATGTAAAGAAGAAGGGTAGAGTGGCAAAAGACAAAAGATGACAATCAAATGAAGTGTTGATGAACTCGTCTGCAAATAAACTCTGCAGGACTACTACTATTACTATTTCATGTCATAAAACAGAAAAAAGAAGACATAGACAAAGTGTGTAGCTACTACTGCATCAAAAAATCATGTTGGAGATCACAGACGAAAGCAATGCACTCTACCCGCACCCAGAGAATAGAATAACCAGATACTTGACTACATATCTCAAAATATGTAGCATACAGAGCAGAAAACACTGGGAACTGTATCCCACAATACAATGCACTCAACCATCCATTTTCTTGTGATGAATGAACCTAAATTAATATAGCCATCTATATATCTTTTTCTTGAATCATTATTTCATTGAATTCAACACATTTTCACACAAACTTGGATTAAACATGCAAAATAATAAGGCAATGAGACAATTCTGTATACTACTATTTGAAAATACCAACTGTTGTGTGGTGTACAGTATATACCGTATAGTGCACATTAGGCTAGGATGGCATTACAGATTCAATGTAAGGCCAACTCACCTTAGCTTTGAGCACTTCGGTGTCCATGGCATGGTTGGCCTTGAAGATCTTCTGTGCTTCTTGCTGAGGCCTGTGAGGACAGAATTTAACATGTTTCTCAAACAGTTTGTGATGTATGTATACAGTAATTTGTCTTCTGTGTACACACAAACACTTACTGGCTGAGCTGTTTCCAGCGCTGAAAGAAGTCATGTGATGCCATCTCTGTGGGCTGGAAGAATTTGTTTATGGTAACGGGCAGCTTGAGCGTGAGGTTCTGGAGAGCTCCGCCATACCTGAGACAGCACAACAGCTTTGTAAACCACAGTTCACGTTGATTTACTGTTGTAAACCATTTAAATGCATGCATCTGTCACCTGAACTTGATGTTGAGGAGCGGTGCATCACAGAAGTCAGTCAGACACTCAATGTTGATGACCTGCTGCACCTGAGCACCTCCTTCTATGAGAGGCTCCACTGGTTTAGTCTGAACATTGAGCTGTGGGATCAGTCAAGGAATTGCAATGAAACCAACAAACAACAAACCAGCATCCTCAGATAATCTACACGAAAAAAAGTTAACTATCACAACTTGCATAAGCAGGAATGAACATGGGTTTGCATGTATAGATGTGAAGGATATGAGACTGTAGCTCTCCTGGGCAGGAGACTGTGGTCGTGAAGGTCACAAACTGCACTGACGTCTTATTGCCATAGAACAGATACATCCGTCCTGTGAGGAGAGCCAACATACATGGAATTTGAATATCAAGTCCATTATTAACACGGTAACGGGTATTTATAATGCTGACAATAGGATAAAAATGAGCCAGAACTGCAAAAATGTTTACACTGAAACTACAATCTCTCATAAACACAGGTTAAAATACAATAAACATGATGTCATAGTCCTGGGGGGTATATTCCCGAAAGAAAGGTTAACTTACCGTCACATATACCTTGAACTCTCGGTTGATTAACCCAAACCTGGCTTACTCGAGGTATGCTGGTTCCAAAAACGTAAGTTCAGACAACTCAGAGTATGTTCCCGGTTAACACACAAGACATTCTCAACAGAGCTACGAATCGATGATTCACCATGAAAACAGACGTTAAGAAAAAGCACGCCCTTCTACTTCCTCCTCTTCTTTTGTTTAATGGCGGTTTACATAACCTACTTAATGCACATCACCACCTATTTGGTGGTTATGCAATAATTTTTTCAATGTCTTCGTTTAATAAGTAATCTTTATTCACTGAGCATAAGGATTATATTGTTTGTTTGATGCTAATTAATTGAATGCAGATCCATGTGTGAGATGACAATAAAATAAATATACTTGAATTGAATTAACATTTAAACATTACCTTGTCATTTTTTTAATTCTAATTCTTTAGAATTAATATATGTTGTATATTATATAACTGAAACAAATTTGGTTATATTAATAACAATATTAATTATAAAACACACGTCTGAATAACTCTTAAGCAAACTAACCCTGGAACTTAACCTGCTCCGGAGCAGGTTATGTTCAGAGAGTGAGTTGCTATGGCTACTTACATACCCTAAAAGTTACCTCCGTTTTTGGAACCGAAAGTTGAGGTTATCCGCTTACACATACCCGGGTATGTCACATAACCTGCTTTCTGGAATACCCCCCAGAAATTAACTAACATATACCTCCAGATGATGCCATTACAATTTTGCAGATGTGACTCACCCAGGTTTTGGCGATATTCAGACTTTATGCCGATCTGTAGCAGCTGATTCTCAAACAGAACTCCATTGTTCTTGCACACAAACCTGAGGGCAAGAGAGTGTTTGTGAGGCAGACAAGCACGCAGGGACGGCTAGCAATGGTACTTCACGTGTTGGAAGAAAAATCAAAAACATGAGCTCCCCACTGGGAAAATTCACCATAATCTCACTCCCAATTTTTTAAATTATCAATCAAATTATATTTTGTTACAATCAGTGAAACAGGTAATTAGCAACAGTGTTAGTAAAAGATACAATTAGTTTCCGTTCATGCTAAGGGACTTGGACGAGTTAGAAAATTTAGCAAGTGTTCATTCTAACAAGCAAGTAAAGCAAAGCACATCAGCGCTATAAGAATGCCTTCCCCTTAAGGGAATAGGACCATCTGAGGAGCATGTGAATGCAGCATGAGACACTGAGAGGAGGGTGGCTGTTGAAAGGGACACTGAAGCTAAGGAAAAAAAAGAGTGGGCAATCATCAGTACTACTACATGTTGTTGACTATGTAGTGCTATGGTCTCATCTAATAAAATAATAAACATAAAAACAAAAGTTTTGAAGCTGTGAACTAGTTAGCTAGAGCACATGCTGTAAAATATAGCAATGAAGCTTATATGGGCCAGACAAGCCCATCTCACAAGATTACACTCTACTATGCCTATAAATAAAAGTAGCAAAAAAGGGATTCTTTTATTGGAGTACATGTATAGAGCTCCGGAGGTTGACGTCACGCAGCCTAAACTCCGCCATTTTTGGCAGGTAATCAGGGGAGCGCTAGAGCAGCTGTAGCATTGGTATCTATAGTGGTCGAAAAATAATTTAAAACCAGACTGTTTAAACCTTACTATTTCAACATGGTGGACAGCTGATGTGCGCCAGGATGCCAGAACAGGTGGGGGAAAGCAAAGGGGAAATCATTTTATTTTATTGTAACTACTTTTGCCTTACGTAACCAATGATAAAAATAAGTTCCCATTAAGTATGATACTTAATCATGAATAACATAAGTGCTTTTATATATAAATAACATTCAGAAACTGTAGGCTATTTGAAACGAAATTAAGGATCAATATAAATACTGAAACAAAAAAATAAGAAATTACGTTTATTGATTATGACTGATTTTATTTGACATGCACAACACGGACCGATGGGACAGATGTTTTGGACTGGTTCGTGTAACAAAGTTACTATGTTAGTAACATAGTTGGACCACTAACATAGTAATCTATTCATGTTTTCTCTCTTAAAATGTAAGCATGTATATGTCAGCATTATCATATACGTGTAAAGAAGAATTTAAGTCTGTCATGTAAAATAAGAGCTTATTGATGCAGTTCAGTCTGCCTGCTATTTTATTCTATCCGTTAACGTTACTCCTGATCGGAGGCTTCCATAAATATTTAGTTTATACGTAGATTTAGGCTTCAACGAAGTTTAATGGAGCAACAAAATATTTAGTAGTGCATAAGTTGTAACTTAGTGCTCATTTACGTCAAAACTAGGCTAGTTGTAACTGGCGCACAGCTGGTGCAACAGGTGTCCTGACAGGAAAGCTATCCGTTCCTTTATCGATATACGTGAAAAGCACCTCGGGGGCATTATATGGATCTGTTATGTTTAATCTATTAAGTTTTGTTACGTACAGGTCTATGTCTTTTGAATTAAAGTGTGCAGTTTCCTTGAAACTCACGCTGGCGTCATTCATTTCATATTCGCTCCCGGCTGTTACTGCCTGCCAATATGGCATTGTAAACAGAATGGGTCACGTGACGTCCGGAGCTCTATACACAGGCCTGAAGTCTAAGCAGAAGTGTCCACAATGTGCAAGCAGATACAGGTTATTGGGTTCATGGGCTAAAGATTTTGAGTGAGTTCAGACTTACTGTAAAATAACTACTTGATTTGATCATGTTTACATTTATAATTTGGTTATAATTAACAGTCATGATACATAGATTATAGGTCTAATTCTGCAGAACAGAATATAAGAAGGCTTTTCCAAACATTAAATAAAAGTTTGGGATCTGAAAGAAAGCTTTTATGGCCACCAAGGCTGCGTTTATTTGATCAAAAATACAGTAAAAATAGCAATCTTCTGAAATATTACTACAATTTAAAATAACTGTTTTCGATTTGAATATATTTTAAAATGTAATTTATTCCTGTGATGGCAAAGTTTTTATTTTCAGCATCATTACTCAGTCTTCAGTGTCACATGATCCTTCAGAAAACATTTTAATACACTGATTTGATGCTCAAGAAAACATTTCTCATTATAAATGTTAAAAACAGTTGTTTAATATTTTGTGGAAACCATAATACTTTTTTTCAGGATTCTTTGATAAATAGAAAGCTCAAAAGAACAGCATTTATTTAAGTCTTATATAGTCGGGTGACTGAATAGAGGGAGTGAAGTAGGCGAGTGAGCTCTTACTTGTTGAGCAGTTCGTTTGACTCAGGCAGAGGAGGAGCAGGATCTTCAGAGACCACAGAGGGGGGAGCAGAACTGAGAGACCAAAAGCCAAGAATGCAGAGAGAAGAGAGAGTGGCCCCAGGAGATGAAGAGAGGGGCGAGAAGTGTTAAGTGTGAAAAGGCACAGATGGTTAAAACAGATCAAAGATGTTAGAAAGTGGTGAGCCGGTAAAAAGAGAAGAAGTGTAGAGTGAAGCCAAAGTAGAAAGCAAGAAAGAGGAGAGAAAGAGAAAAGGCAGAGGTTAGTACCGGCATTACATCTGTGTCAAATAAAATGTTAGCAATTCATATTACAACCACACAGCACACAAATAGAAAACACTCCACAGACACAAACAGAAAAGAACATTTACACAACAACATCTATAAATAACCAAACATTTAAAAAAAAGTTTATATGTGACTGTCAACAAGTTTTGCTGTAACATATTGACACTGTAGTCAACCACTGGCCCCTTACTCCGAGTCACCAGGACCCTCGGCCAATAGGGAGTCAGAGCTTTCAGTAGGGGGTTCCAGATCTCTGCCATCGTCCGATGAAAAGCAAGGACGTGAGACGCACACACGTTCACGCATACACACAAACATGTGCGCATACACACCAAAATGAGGGAGATGGAAAAGGGAGGGAAAGAGAGAAGCAAGAAAAGAGAAAGACAGTCACATACGCAGCAAGATAAAGGACACAAGATTACACAACACACAAAGAGGAAGACAAGAAGAACGAGCGATAGAAAGTGAAACGACAGAAGAGCAGAAAGCCTGACAGACGTATATGCAAGCTCGGAACATCTGGACATGTTAAAATATTAGTGTACTTCACTTCAGTTAATTAAAGCAATAAATGCACAGTTGACTGAAAACAGTGCTAATGAACCGGATTCTTATTTACCTCAGGAAGCCATCATCATTGACCCCAGCCTCTGAGAAAACATCAACCAATAAACTGCCTGCGCTGGGAGCGGCGGCGGTAACAGGGGGAACCGAGCGGAGCCCCAGCAGATCGGCAGATGGGGACGGAGTGGACTGAAAGAAAAAAAGCATTCATTACATCGGATTTTGGCTCAATAAGGAGATGCTGAAGTGTTTGAATCAGGATGTGTGCAGTGGGTGGTTGTTTTCTCAGGAATTGTTCTGTATTTGCTGACTCACTTCCCTGTACAATGTAAACATGCGCAATGGCTGAAGTCTGCCGCATATTAATCTCAGCCTCAGCCCACAGACTGCTTTACAGTACGTGCACTGACCATCTAATGTATATTGCCAACAAAAGTGCCAAGAGCTGTCTGAAATTGGCTGCTCCAATCTGATGCACCAGTGTGACTGGAAACGAAATCATGTCTATAAGGAACTGGGTTGATAAAATGAGCACTTGGACTAAAATTTTTTTGGGAAATGCGTTATACATTTATTCAAGACTCGTTTGTTAATAGAAAGTTCAAAAGAATAGCATTAATTTAAAAAAGAAATAATTTGTAACATTATAAATGTCACTTTATACATGTCATCTATCATATATATATATATATACACACACACTCACCTAAAGGATTATTAGGAACACCATACTAATACTGTGTTTGACCCCTTTCGCCTTCAGAACTGCCTTAATTCTACGTGGCATTGATTCAACAAGGTGTGGAAAGCATTCTTTAGAAATGTTGGCCCATATTGATAGGATAGCATCTTGCAGTTGATGGAGATTTGTGGGATGCACATCCAGGGCACGAAGCTCCCGTTCCACCACATCCCAAAGATGCTCTATTGGGTTGAGATTTCGTGACTGTGGGGGCCATTTTAGTACAGTGAACTCATTGTCATGTTCAAGAAACCAATTTGAAATGATTCGAGCTTTGTGACATGGTGCATTATCCTGCTGGAAGTAGCCATCAGAGGATGGGTACATGGTGGTCATAAAGGGATGGACATGGTCAGAAACAATGCTCAGGTAGGCCGTGGCATTTAAACGATGCCCAATTGGCACTAAGGGGCCTAAAGTGTGCCAAGAAAACATCCCCCACACCATTACACCACCACCACCAGCCTGCACAGTGGTAACAAGGCATGATGGATCCATGTTCTCATTCTGTTTACGCCAAATTCTGACTCTACCATCTGAATGTCTCAACAGAAATCGAGACTTATCAGACCAGGCAACATTTTTCCAGTCTTCAACTGTCCAATTTTGGTGAGCTCGTGCAAATTGTAGCCTCTTTTTCCTATTTGTAGTGGAGATGAGTGGTACCCGGTGGGGTCTTCTGCTGTTGTAGCCCATCCGCCTCAAGGTTGTGCATGTTGTGGCTTCACAAATGCTTTGCTGCATACCTCGGTTGTAACGAGTGGTTATTTCAGTCAAAGTTGCTCTTCTATCAGCTTGAATCAGTCGGCCCATTCTCTTCTGACCTCTAGCATCAACAAGGCATTTTCGCCCACAGGACTGCCGCATACTGGATGTTTTTCCCTTTTCACACCATTCTTTGTAAACTCTAGAAATGGTTGTGCGTGAAAATCCCAGTAACTGAGCAGATTGTGAAATACTCAGACCGGCCCGTCTGGCACCAACAACCATGCCACGCTCAAAATTGCTTAAATCACCTTTCTTTCCCATTCTGACATTCAGTTTGGAGTTCAGTAGACTGTCTTGACCAGGACCACACCCCTAAATGCATTGAAGCAACTGCCATGTGATTGGTTGATTAGATAATTGCATTAATGAGAAATTGAACAGGTGTTCCTAATAATCCTTTAGGTGAGTGTATATGTATATATATATATATATATGTATAAAATCTCAAGCAACATCATCCATGTGTGGTTTTTTTTCCCCTCACAGCATTCGATGCAGCAATGGCAGAGTTGTCTCCGCCTCTCTCTCCCCCTCCATTGAGTTCTCCCTCTCTCTTTCCCTCCTCTAGCTCATTCACAGACACGGCTCCTGGTCCTTTCTTCTTTTTCAGCTTGGCAAGGATGGACGACTCTCTCTCTGGGAATGGAGGCATCTCCTCAAGCACTGTGGCCTACAGGTACACACAGTGATATTAGGCAAATAAATGGTGACAAACAAATCAACAAAATATGTGCAAAAGGGTGTGATCTTACCAGGACATCAGTGCTGGCAATGGAGGACAGTTTGAGATACTCCACAGCTCTCTGCTGCAGCTCGACATCACTGTTCCTGATCTGGCTGTCAGAACGCAGCACTTCCTGAATAGTGCTCTTTGTCTCCGGGAACAGATTAATGAACTTAATATAGGCAGAAAGCAGCAGGGCTCGTGTGGGAACTGAACACAGGTGAAACTTAGAGTGGAGCAGGTTAAACTGAACCAGAGGACTAGTGAGATGGAAGGACAGAGGTGAGATGAGTGGGAGCAATTTGATCCATTTCAGATTATAGGAAAGACAAAAGAGAATGGAAAATGAAAGAGAGAGATGAAAAAGAACAAGAGGACATCATCAGTACAGCAATAAAATACATCTATAACACCAAAGTGCAAGGTTACAAAACATTGCCATGAGTGGTTAAAGAACTCACCTGGAACGAGGATCACCAGCAATAAGGTTACCAAACTCTCCCAGGATGTAGCCTCCAACCTTCACCATATTTTCATGACAGGCTGGAGCCTGCAAAGCCTGTGGAAATTAAAAGGAATAAAAGAGAGAAGAAAACATGAAGTGTTGCATGAAGTATAGCAATGATGGTGGAAACCAATTTTCTGGACAAGAAGTGAACATCTGGCGTCATTTACCTCAAAGACTGTCTTGGCTGCATATCCCTGCACATCGTCACGGTTGATGACGATCTGGATGACACGGTACCACACTTCCTCACTGACGTAATCCCCAGCAATGCGGATTAGGTTCAGTATGGTGTCCACATACCAGGAGTAGTCTACTGCGTATTTCTCTGCCAGGATGGCTACCTTCAGTACCTATAGACACAAGTCACTCATTTTAACAATGACCTATGACTGAAGTAATACGGGCGAGATAAAGAGAGACACACACACACACACACCATTTCCTCTCTGATGGAGTAGTCAGCTGTCTCCAGGTAACTCAGCATTTCGGCGACAATCTGCTTGGCATTGCTGCGATCACACATGGCATAGAGGAGGTCAGCAGCTCTCTGACGCACACTGACATCCCTCTCAGTCTGCCAGCAAGATAAATAGAATTAAATGCTTATAAACAGTGTTCATGAAAAAAAAAATCTGCCATTTAAATTAGCATTTTTAGTGTTTTACGGTTTCTAGCCACTTGCCTTCAGGGCGTTGATGACTGTCTCTATATGCGTTTTAACTGCCTCATGGGAAAACTCAGAGCTGGCAAGGGTGCACATGCTTTCCAGGGCCAGGTAGCGCAGATTGGTCTCTCTGTGCTGTAAGAACTGTCCCAGCTGGTTACATGCCCGAACAAGAAGATTCGGCTCACTGTGGAGAAACAAGGGCCATGAATAGAGTTTAGATTTTAGAGTGAAATGTTAAATACAGATAAACATCAAAACATCATAGATTGTTTTAAACAATGTGCACCTGTCATAGTGGATGATGAGAGAGATGGCTTCGAACAGGATGGCATTCTTGGCATTGGAATGCTGAACCTTCTTGGATTTGGGTGGCTCTTGGGCTTTGTTGAGGATGGTCTCCAGACACTCCACCAGTCGTCCCTTCACAGCACCATCTTCAGGCGGTGGGTAGCACTGCAGCAGTCGCAGCAACTTGCAGGACAGCCACGGAGCAGGAACGAAGTAGTAGGTGTAGTCCTGCAGGTCAGTGGAGGCTGAGGACACAATCTGAGAAAGGAAAAAGACAATCAAACACAAGATAACAAATCTGGGGTTGCAAAATGTTTCAATGGTAACACATTGCAAATAAAACTAGTCAGTGGAACAGCAATTTGCTACACAACCATGAAAAGCTGGCAGAAAACAGACTTTTGCAGTGCAGAAATTTAAACAAAAAAAAAACATTTTTTAAATGTTGCAAGTTGACAGAAAATTGAACAGATTTACATTATTTAGTAAACTCCCTTTAAAATCAATATTTGAATTTAACATTTTAACCTTACATTTTTGGGGAGTTACGTTTATTGAATTTTTCTTCTGATGGTTTAATAAATATGGCCGTTTAATTGTGGATATAATAGACCTTAGTCAGGGTTACACCATATTTAATTTTTGACAGGGATGAAAACAAGTCTGTGAGGGATAGAAGTACAGTGCGTTCAATGGACTGTACTGTTTTTTAACAACATACTGATTGTTCAGCAGACGAAACAGCTTTCTAAAAGACTCTCAGTAGACAAAATCTGCTTATTGACTTATGATAAAGTAATGCTAACCTAACAATTTTATACTATTTTAACATTTAATGAACACTTTACATTTAAGTATATATATACACACACATATACATATACATATACATACACATACACACTACAAAAGGTTGAAATATTAAAATATTATTGAAAGAAGTCTCATGCATGCACACACAAACACTCACCCTGCTGAGACGTGACACAGCAAGTGACACACAGGTCTTAAACTCATCAGGGTTCTTCTGGCTGAGACAGGTGATCAGGGAGATTGCAGCAGTGACCACACCCTGAAAGAGAAGAACACCAGAAAACTAAGAACCCCTTAAAAACACATTAACAAAGAAACATGCTAATCTATAAATGTGTACATCTTCAATTTAAACAGGCATGTGTATGAACATCATGAGGTTGTTTCCTGTGTGTCAGACTTACCATGTGCTGGTCATTGAGCAGGTGCACCACTCTAGAGGTCCATTCTCCCATCAGCACCAGGTCTGGTGAGGTCTTATACAGGCGGAGCAAACACAGAGCGGCTGACTGCTTCACACTGTCCATCGTGTCTCTGTCATAAGGATAGAAACTACTTTAGCCATCTAAATTCATCTACTGAAAATTAACAAATTAACACAGATATCGCCATACTTTCCCCAGCTGATTATCTAATGAAAAAATGCATAATTTGCATACATTACCAGAACAGACACCTGAAAACCTGATAAAGCTAGGTTTCATTTAGTTGACATTAAAGTTAAATGTTTTGAAGAGGGAAATTTGGATTTCTTTTTTAAATCAAAAAATGTTCACCATGAATTTATTTATAAAGTTTAAAATAAATAAAAAAAGATATAAATCAGGTAAATGTTATAAGAGCAAACTCCACTGTAAAACCTTCAGAATATGTTGATGTATGCAAGTGCTACTGAAGTGGACACTCATTTTAAGAAAATGCCCTTTAAAAAACTGCCTGTAATTGGAATCTACAGATGCAAATAGATAAAGTGCAAGAAAATAAACACTTAAATATATATTTTGGAGGTTTTATTACCACTAGTCTGAAAGAAGAAAAATTATGGAAGTGAAATTAACCATGGCTGTAGTGTTTTGCCTTAAAGTATAAACAAATTATAATCTCTAATACTAAATTTAAGAAAGCAAGAAAGTGACACCACAAATACACACTTCCTGTTTTATGAATAATTTTCCCCTTACGCAATTCAGTTCCTTCTTTGTGATGTCCTTCAATTTAAATCCCTCAAACTGAATCCCTCATTATTGCACTCACATTAAAACTGTACAATTCTGGATAAATTGAATAAATTCTCTTTGGGTGTTTGAATCGAGATCGCAATCTTTGAACAACTATTCATACAGCTCTACCTCCCGCTCAACCCCTCCAGGCCCAAATTGCTCACCCAGCCACAAGGATGCGCGGAATCTCTCCAGCGAAGGCCTCAGCCATCTCTCTGCTGCCCACGTTGGCGATGCAGTGCAGAGCCAAACACATGAAGGTGGGGTTTCGGCTGGACAGGTCATTCTTGATGGCATTGTTAATCAGTCTGATCAGTTCACTGTTACTGTTCACCAGCACAGAGATGAACAGATACCCCTGGAGAACAAACAAGGAAAAAGGAAGGAACAAAAAGAAGCTGACGAGGGCAAATGAGTGTATGGTAAAGCTGAAATGAAGACAGTGTCACTGAAGAACTGTCATGTTCAAACAAAATCAGAGCAGCATCCCTGCAAGCTCTGTGGATAAGCACTAAACCATGAGAGAGAGATTTTCCCCCTCGCTGGACTAA